>JACXGI010014405.1:0-19101 GCA_016801175.1 Esox masquinongy | reverse complement strand
GACCATGGTATCCCTGTTCTTAATTGGCCAGCAAACTCGCCTGACCTTAACCCTATAGAAAATCTATGGGGTATTGTGAAGAGTAAGATGTGATACGCCAGACCCAACAATGCAGAAGAGCTGAAGGCCACTATCAGAGCAACCTGGGCTCTCATAACACCTGAGCAGTGCCACAGACTGATCGACTCCATGCCACGCCGCATTGCTGCATTAATTCAGGCAAAAGGAGCCCCAACTAAGTATTGAGTGCTGTACATGCTCATACTTTTCATGTTCGTACTTTTCAGTTGGCCAACATTTCTAAAAATCCTTTTTTTGTATTGGTCTTAAGTGATATTCTAATTTTCAGAGATACTGAATTTGGGATTTTCATTAGTTGTCAGTTTTAATCATCACAATTAAATGAAATAAACATTTGAAATATATCAGTCTGTGTGTAATGAATGAATATAATATCCAAGTTTCACTTTTGAATGGAATTACTGAAATAAATCAACTTTTTGTTGATATTCTAACTATATGACCAGCACCTGTAGACCTGCTCCTATTAGCTCGGTGTAGGTTAACCTAAATAATGTGGATATATTCACTCCCACAGGACGACGGCGGTTGTTATATTCTACTATTACCATATAGACCAGATTTAGGTTGGCCTCACTCGGCTGGTCAGGAATGGCTGACAGGTTATAACAGTCCTTATCTGGCATGGTCACTTGTGCTGCCACCTCCATCCAACCGTACGCCTGCCAGTCTGCTACTGAAAATGGGATAGGGGTTAACATAGGGGAACATGAGGATATTGGTATGTGTTGACAGATCCAACAAGTAGTCATGTTCTTGTGCTTTGCATAATCAACCATTATCCTAAGGGCTATGTTATCTGGCTCTAACAGTGCTCTTCTTACTCAAAACACTTGACTTTTCACGTGCTTATGACTGAGCACTTCAACTTAACCGCACTGTTTAGCCTTACAGCTTTTATAGCTTCCTATGTTTTTATCCCATTTTTATTCTTTTAAAATTTTCTTATTCTATTTTTTTATTATGATGTTGTTTTGATGTTTTCATTTGAGTATTTGTTTTTATGTTATTGTATTTTTATATTTTTTTCTTTTTCTTTGTAAAGCACATTGAATTGCTTCTATGTATGAATTGTGCTATATAAATTAACTTGTTTTCTTGCTCTACCTGGCTTAGGACAACATGGTGCAAGAGTAGGAACTACAGTAGTATGTGCGACTGTTAAGGGACATATCATAGTGGGTCTCCCCTTGGGGTAGTCAGGTGGTCTGCAAGGGGTGTTGTCTTCATCAGTAATGAAACACCGGTTATCCTGGATTACTCCTAGAGGTTTGGAAATGTTAACAGTACAATAATCATCATAGCATCTCCACCTATTCACATGGTTAGGAAAATAGTATGATGAGGGGAATATAGTGCTCCCTCCTGTATTTAGGTGAGTCCAATACCACTTATTATCCTTCAACACTGGGTTTGTCAGTACATAGCAATCCCTATCCGGGGGGCAGTTAATCATGTCACAAGAGATTCACATAGTCTGTTCGAATTCGGGCCCTATCTGTATCTGTCGTTCGGGCCTTTTCTCATTGTGTATAAATGTCTCTTTTCTTGCTTCATTATGTGTCATTTACAATCTGTCCATAATCAACATAGTGCGGTTTGAAAATCCACACTATCGGTATGACAACGACAATACTTAAAATCAGCAGGCACCCAATGGTGCATCTCATTCCTCCAGTCCTACTGAAGGGGTTCCATGGTCCTTGTCTCTCTGGCTCCATGGTCGCAGGCTGTGTTGGAGTTGATGGTTACTAGCACCACAACCCACGCCACTCTTTAGGTAACTTCAATTTACCTATTCTTTCGCCGTATCTTCTAGCGCTGGAGCCTTCTTACAGTGTGTGGCAAGGACACAGGTTCCTCGTTCAGCAACTTTGACAGCAGTCTGAGTGACCAGTTGAACTTGGTATGGACCCAACCAGCATGGCTTGCTCTAGTGCTTTCTTTTGCAGTCCTTGTTGACTATCCAATCCCCAGGCTTGATGTCGTGCAGCGGGCCTTCAATGGGAGTTGGTAGAGCAGCTCTCACACTCCTGTGGATGTTGTTCAGAACCTTTGACAGATTAGTGCAGTATGTTAACATTGTATCATTCACATGTTCTGTTGTGAGGTCTGTGTGAGTTGGGGCGCCTAGGCCTGTGTTCATTGGTCTTCCAGTGATGACCTCATGAGGGGAGAGGCCTGTTTTCGCCCTGGGCCTTCCTCTCATGTATGTGAGCACAAGGGGAAGTGCTTTAACCCGGTCTCTTCACCCAACTTTGAGAGTTTCATTTTAATAGTTCCATTTTCTCCCCCCCACTGCTCCTCCACTCTGCGGGTGGTAGGCGCAGTGAGTCTTCAGATTAACTCCTGGGTACTCAGACATCTTCTGAACGGCTCCATTCACAAAATGTGATCCATTGTCACTTGACAGTTTCTTAGGAATTCCCCATCTGGGTATGATTTCAGTCAATAAAGCCTTAGCAACTGCTGATGCATCAGCCTTCCCAGCCGGGAAAGCCTCAACCCATTTAGAAAACATATCAACAAACAAACACAACACAATATTTCTTTCCCTCGCAGGGGTTCAACTCAATAAAATCCATCATCACATGGTCAAAGGGGCCATCAGGGGGAGGATGGCTGGACAGGGGGACTGCTTGTCCCTGCCCTACATTAAACCTCAAACACACTAGGCACTTTGAACAAAAATGTTGAGCATAATTCGTAAAGCCCTGTGTATACCAATACTTATTCACCATATTTACCATCCCCCCTTTTGAAGTGTCATCTTTTCCATGTGAGAGCACCGCATAGAAATTAAACAGACATTTTGGTAAACAAGAGTTATCATTAGGGCCTATCCAAACCATATTTACATAGGATGCCCCTGCTTTTTTCCAGGCGTTTCTCTCTTTAGGGGAAGCCTGAGATTGCGCTTCAACAAGGTCAGAGAGGGAGACTGTAGGGGTCAGATGGGTCATCTGCAGAGCAGAATGGTGGGGCCTGAGCAGCGACTTTGGCCGCTGCATCTGCTCTGCGATTACCAAGGGAAACAACATCTCTGCCTGTAGTATGGGCCTCACATTTACATATGGCGTCTTCCTTAGGTAACAAGACAGCTTCCAACAGGTTATGAATAAGTTGGCCATGTTGATCTGTGTACCAGAAGAAGTAATGAACCCCCGCATTTTCCACAATGTACCAAAGTCATGTACAACACCAAAAGCATATCTACTGTCTGTGTAAATGGTAACACTTTGACTCTCAGCAAGGATGCAAGCTCGGGTGAGAGCAAACAGCTCCGCAGCCTAAGCGGAGAGATGGTGTGGCAGTCTGTGTCCCTCAACCACATCATGATCAGTGACAATGGCATAACCTACATTATTGACAGCGGAAGTAGAAGATTTACTAGCAGACCCATCAACATAAAAATCAATGTCACTATTGGGTAGAGGTTCATCAGACAAGTCATCACGAGGGGTACACTGTTGGTTAATAGCAGAAAGGCAGTCATGCGGCTCGGCATCTACCTCCGTGGGGAGGAATGTGACTGAATTCAAAACAGGACTCCTTACAACGGTGACATGGGGTAACGACAGTAAAATGTTACTGTAATGCAGAAACCTAGCACCTGACAGATGACTAGTTTTGTGTTCCAACAAAATGGAGGCAACAGAGTGAGGAACACGTAGCTTGAGTGGCTGATAACACACCAGAGGCTATGATCGCAAAACAGCGTCTGCTGCCGCTGCCACAGCCTTCAGACAATAGGGAAGGCCTTGTGCTACAGCGTCCAATTTAGAAGAGAAATACGCAATTGGTCTCAACTTGTCACCATGTTTCTGCATTAATACAGAGGACATATAGCAATCCTTTTCACACACTGCTTGAATAAACTTATTTTTAGGATCAGGGAGCCCTAAAGTAGGAGAAGTAGCCAGGGCCCGTTTCAAAGAAGTAAAGGAAGCATCACCCTCAGGAGTCCACACTACTCTATCATGCGATGCAAGCTTCTGACCGTAGGCCATGTCCTGCAAGGGCTGTACCAAACGACCATATTCAGGAACCCATTGTCTACAGAAACCAGTCATGCCCAGAAAGGACAGAAGTTGAGTTTTAGTGAGAGGTTTTGGGATGCCAGTAATGGCTTCTATTCTGTCTACACTGAGACTTTTACCCTCTGGTGTTAGTTTGTGGCCCAGAAAAATAACTTCCTTCTGGACAAACTGTAGCTTATTCAAACTGGCTTTATGACCTTGCGAGGCCAAGTACTGGAACAACAGCACAGTGTCTTTTTCACACATATCTTTATCAGGGGAACAGACAAGAAGATCATCAACGTACTGGATAAGGGTGCTGCCATGTTTAAATCGGAACCCATCCGTGCTAAAAGTTATCTTTTAGCATGGATGCAAACACGGCAGGAGATTCACAATAACCTTGAGGCAATCTTGTCGACGTATATAATTGGCCAGAGAATTCAAATGCAAACCAATATTGTGAATCCTTGTGCACAGGAATACTAAAAAATGCATGAACTATGTCGACCACAGAGAAAAACTGACTATTGCCCGGGACTTGGGTCATGATTGTATATGGATCAGGTACAATCGGTGTGCGCGCATATAGCGCTTCATTAACTTTTTTAAGATCTTGTACAAATCGCCAAACCACAGGTTGTCCAACAACTTTGGCTTTCTTTAGTGGGAAAATAGGAGTGCAACAGGGGCTGTTTGGACATGGAACAATTATGCCTTTCTCTAACAATGCTTTAAACACGGGAGCTATCCCTTCAATATCCCTTTCAGTGGGTATTGAGCCTGGAATGGGGTCCTCTAGGTGTAACTACAAGAGCCTGTGCATTGTTTATTAGCCCAATATCATATTTATGCTGTGACCACAGGGAGAGTGGAACTTCCGCTAACCTAGGATCTGTAGTAGCCACCTGGCCTACACAGACCTGACGGACCCAGTCGTCATGCGGTGTAAGATGTACTTCCCGTTTACCCAAAACAGTTCACCCAAATCTTTCTCTATAGGCTTGGGCTGCTATGGAAAATTCCACTCCCACCATGTGATAAGGGACTCAGTCCACTGCTTCATTGCACCTCTTCACCCAAGGACCCAAGCTTTCCCACGTACAAACCCAGGTTTAGCGAGGGAGACATGGGGGTCCGACCCCTTCACTCTGAAAAAGCGAAACACCTCTCTCACATTTCGCACAGACCATGCACAAAAACCTTCCAAACACCAGTATACATATTCACCCGTCAAAAAATCACTTTTACCATCTTCAAACCACACTTTCTCAAAACCAACATCCTGACTTTCTGAAACCTTCGCCGAGCAACGCAAGTCACCCATATCCATAAACTGGGCCGAACCCGTTTCTACTCTATTCATCGCCTTATTTACCAACTCCTGTGAAACAGCTCTAGGCCCTATTCTTTCTAAATCCCTTGAATAACAATAATCAACAGGCTGTGGCTGCACACTGTTTTGAAGTGCATGTATGACAGTACGTTTAATTCGCATGCCTTTGTCTGAACATTCTAGCGTGATCCCTAGCTGTGTCATCAAATCCCTGGCTAACAAATTAACTGGACAACAATTGGAAGAAGAAATGAATGTTTTGGGTAACGCTGACCCTCGTTGTTTACAACCGACAGGGGGGTAGTAAATCGCTCAGTGGTCCACTAGCCCCTACCGTAATTATAGTTCTACCACTCAATTTCGGAAGCGGGTCCCATTCCTGGGCTCTAAGGACAGAATATCCCGCTCCAGAATCAACCACAAATTCAATCTGTTTACCATTAATTGTAAGAAACATTGTGGGTTTAATTTGGTACTCTGTGTTCTCTAAATGCTTGTAAATTGTCTGCATAACATCAATATATGTGGGGTCATGTAATGGATTGATCTCACCGGTAGATGTGTCCTGTCCTCCCCCCTCTGACCATCAAATCCCCTCCTGTTGTTGGTTCTTGTTCCTACGTGTTCCTCTTGGATTGTTCACCGTTAATCCATCGGAATTAAAATTGTCTGTTTGGCCATCTTCTCTTGTGTCCTTCTCCGGACAGTCACAAACCCAATGTTCAAGCGAACCACAACAAGGGCAACCTTTGTCATAGTTGTAGCGGTTAGCGTAACCTCGTCCTCTGCCTCGAGTCTGTGTTCGTCCTCTAGCTCTACCACGTCCTCAGCCTCTTTGGTCGCAGCCGCTGTAGAATTTGTAATTTCAATTTCATCTGTAATTTCATTTCATGTTTCCCTTTATCGTCTTTTCTCTTATCTTCTTGGCCATCGTAGACTTTTTCAGCGTGCTTAATATACGGCCATACAATTTCCATGCGGTCCTCGTCCAACGCCACGCAGTGCTTCTTCACATATTTCTGTAAATCTGGGAGCAGACCTGCAACCAGTCTCAACTTACACTGTTGTTCCCAGGGAGAATCATTAGCCCCATCTGGTTTGTGGCCCATCCCGCTGTGAATCTCAAATTCTTTCTCAAGCCTATTACGGTAGTCTGTGACTCTTTCTCCCTGTTTCTGTTTGCAGTCAAACTTTCTCCCAGTTCATCTGTCTTGGGAAAAAGCACCTATCCGTCCACACAGCGCCATGATCGTTAACCTGTATTGAGAATTAGCATCCCAATTATACGGGGCATTCTGCACGGGCCAGTCTCCATTCACCCTTCCAGTCTCCATTCACCCTGTAGAGCCTTCATCATTACCATTTCCACTTCGACTATATTTAGTTTATATTGTTCAAGCATCTGGAGAAAAACACGATTGAATTCCCCTCCTCCTTTTTCCGGGTTGGGTAGCGAGACGGCCACATCTATCAGGTCAGCCGGCGACCATGGGCGGTAGACGAAAATAGTTGAGGGCGCATAGTCATCACCTTCTGCGACCGGATTCGCAACTTCTACCATCGGGAAAAGACCTTCAGGCTGCCCGAAAGGTCGGCCGCGAGCGAAGTGTAAATCATCTGGGCAGGAGGAGGACTATCTTGAGACAGCTTCGGTGGTATTTCTGCCCGTAGTTCAGGAACTGCTGTGGACTTTCGTAGTGGGGCAGCAGTATAGGATGGAGGCCGGCCAGAAGAAGGGCAGTCAAGGTCCATATCCACTTTAGTAGGAGAAGCCAGAACACATTGATCAGTAGTCCTGCACTACACTGTCTAAATCTCTTATCAGTCTCTTCTTTCCACATACCATAAGCTTTCCAATCAACTTTCCGTCTCCCTTTCTGTATTTTCTTGATTTTCCCCTGCTCGTATTCCTCCAACTTCTCTTTCAACCCATGCAACTGTCTTTTGGCTAAAGCTGCCATTAGTCGGAAAGCCCAAAAACTCCCAGAGATACAATTGTTCACAAGTCCAAACACCATACTTATCTTTCATTATCTCAGCCGGTCCAACGTAACTACAAGGGACAATCAATGGTTTACTGCCGCACTTACCCATGTTCAGAAAACCTGGTAAAAAAAAATGTAACATGGCGAAACGCAAGATCTATTTTAGTCTAAATAATGTGTCCTAACACATACTGTATCTCACAAAAGTGAGTGCACCCCTCACATTTTTGCAAATATTTGATTATATCTTTTCATTTGACAACACTGAAGAAATGACACTTTGCTACAATGTAAAGTAGTGAGTGTACAGCTTGTATAACAGTGTAAATTTGCTGTCCCCTTAAAATAACTCAACACACAGCCATTAATGTCTAATCCGCTGGCAACAAAAGTGAGTACACCCCTAAGTGAAAATGTTCAAATTGGGCCCAATTAGCCATTTTCCCTCCCCGGTGTCATGTGACTCGTTAGTGTTACAAGGTCTCAGGTGTGAATGGGGAGCAGGTGTGTTAAATTTGGTGTTATCGCTCTCACACTCCCTCATACTGGTCACTGGAAATTCAACATGGCACCTTATGGCAAAGAACTCTGAGGATCTGAAAAAAAGAATTGTTGCTCTACATAAAGATGGCCTAGGCTATAAGAAGATTGCCAAGACCCTGAAACTGAGCTGCAGCACGGTGGCCAAGACCATACAGCAGTTTAACAGGACAGGTTCCACTCAGAACAGGCCTCGCCATGGTTGACCAAAGACGTTGAGTGCACGTGCTCAGCGTTATATCCAGAGGTTGTCTTTGGGAAACAGACGTATGAGTGCTGCCAGCATTGCTGCAGAGGTTGAAGGGGTGGGGGTCGGCCTGTCAGTACTCAGACCATACGCCGTACACTGCATGAAATTGGTCTGCATGGCAGTCGTTCCAGAAGGATGCCTCTTCTAAAGATGATGCACAAGAAAGCCTGCAAACAGTTTATTCCAAAATGATAACGACCCCAAACACACCTCCAAGACGACCACTGCCTTGCTAAAGAAGCTGAGGGTATAGGTGATGGACTGGCCAAGCATGTCTCCAGACCTAAACCCCATTGAGCATCTGTGGGGCATCCTCAAACAGAAGGTGGAGGAGCGCAAGGTCTCTAACTTCCACCAGCTCCATGATGTCGTCATGGAGGAGTGGAAGAGAACTCCAGTGGCAACCTGTGAAGCTCTGGTGAACTCCATGCCCAAGAGGGTTAAGGCAGTGCTGGAAAATAATGGTGGCCACACAAAATATTGACACTTTGGGCCCAATTTGGACATTTTCACTTAGGGGTGTACTCACTTTTGTTGCCAGCGGTTTAGACATTAATGGCTGTCTGTTGTGTTATTTTGAGGGGACAGCAAATTTACACTTATACAAGCTGTACACTCACTACTTTACATTGTAGAAAAGTGTCATTTCTTCAGTGTTGTCACATGAAAAGATATTATCAAATATTTACAAAAATGTGAGGGGTGCACTCACTTTTGTGAGATACTGTGTATACCTGCTCCCTAATGCAAAAAGGTGCCCTAACACACACACACACCTTCACCCTAACACAAACAAAAGTGCCCCAACACTCTTATCTCAATTAACTTGCCCTAACACCGTTAATAGACCCGTCGGCCAGTAAGTCAGATAATATAACTTCAGATTTAAAATGTGCCCTAACGCATATCCCAATGTCCTATTCCCGACTGTATTGTGCTCTTACCTCCAAAATTCAATTTCCTCGGGAAAACTGTACTGATCAGGCACAAGTCACAGCTCCAGTCAGGCACTCCTACTCAACCCCTCAAAGGATAGCCCTCTTTCGGGGGAGGTTTGAGCTCCAGAGATCTCTCTCTGGCCGTACACGGTTAACCTGTTTGGAAAAAGACTCGAACCGAGCAGGATTAGGATCCCGAACGAGCACCCCAAAGTGTGATGGCAGTTTCTAAAGTCCAAACAGTTTACAAAAATGTTAGGTAAGACAGAGGAAAACTCAGTTGCACAATTAACAATTTATTCTTGCAAGGAGAGAGTACACAGGTTACAAAGCAATGGTGAATAATCTCTAAATTAATACAGGACAATCATCAGTACTTAAAGGGGAAAAAGGGGTGTGGTAAGATGCTGCACAGCTGTCCTATGTCAATAAAACACATTCCCTTTGTTCTATCACTACCTAGGTTTCAACCAAGCGGCAGGCTGTCCTCCCCCACATGGGTAACCTTTTCAACTCTAAAGGGACACAGCATCTGGACAGAGAACAGATAAACTGATGGTTTCAACAGATTGATGAGTAACCCTATGATCTGCTGATACCAGTCAATGATGCCCCTAAACAAATACCAGATCCCCCTCTCCCACATTCCTTTTCTCATCTAAACATGGGGACTCAATACTTTAAGTAAGAATACATCAGTTCAAGAAATTTCCCTGACAATAACTAGCCAACACATAACCATACAGAACATAAAGAGCTGTTAGCTCATGGCTAACCTATGTAAAATAGTCAGACGATTTTGCTAATGCCAGATAGAATAGTCCGGCCGCAGCTGAAGCATGATCATACTTCAATTAAACGTTATATTTCACAATTAAGTATTAGTGTACTAGATTATCAACTGCTGATTTAAAATAGCCCGTAAAATAATATTCATCCCCAAAAAGTGCACTGTAAGTTGAAAGGACTTGCTTTGGACTAATAGACCAGGGGTTCCCAAACTTTTTTTGCTCGAGACCCAAAAGAGAAATTTGGTGTCTCCCTGGGGCCCAAACATAAAAATACAACATAAATTGAACAAACATTTTCTACTTTCTCTATTTGTCACCCCTTTCTCAACTCCCCCTCCCAACGTCCCTCAACTTTAAACCCCAACAATGAGCAACATTCGGATACATTTTTACTGACTCATTTTAAAATGATACTACTGACCTGACATGCTAGAAGGGGTATAATATGTAATCTATGGTACAATGAAATCTAATGGGAAGTATGTGGCTGGTTGAAGTTTTCAACCAGCAGATGTATTCTGGGCTTGGTTTGTGAAAGTGCTATTCTGAGGTCATGCTGAGGATTGAGTCTGTTTCTGTATTTGTTTTTCAGGTATGCTAGAGTAGAAAACCCAGATTCACATAAGTATGTGGTGCCAAACTGAATCAACACATTTACAGCTTTGCTAGCCAAGCAAGAGAACTCTACCTGCTGGAGATGAGCAATCCAAAACAGAGAGAGAGTGATTGTCTCAAACATCATCTTATTGCCATTGTTGACCTGCAGTGTGACCAATGCCTCTAACTCTGTCTGACTTAGATCCAGCTCTAGTGATGGCACAGCTTGGAAGGGATACTTCACCCACTGAAGGTTTTGAGATCCCTGTGAGTCAGAGAAGTATTGCTTAAAGTTCTCCCGTAGGCCAGACATGTGCTCAACTATGTTCTGCTTCACAGAGTCACTCGGGGACACCCGTGTTCTCTTGGTAGGCAGAGAGGACCGGAAACATTACCAGTTCTCCCGCACCCAGCTGGCACTGCCACAGAGCCTGGCATGCAGTAAATCCTTGAATTCCATCTTCCCGCTCCAAAATGCTGTTCTCCTTTCCTTGAAGGCTTTTGTTCAGTGTGTTGAGCTTGTTGAAAATGTCCACAAGGTAGGCAAATCTTGCCAGACACCACTTGTCCTAAAAATGCTTGGCAAGGTTAGGGTCTTCATTCTTGAGGTAGGCCATGACCTCTTCTCTCAGCTCCCACACTCTCTGCAGAACTCTTCCCCTGGAGAGCCACCTCACCTCACAGTGAAAAAGCAGGTGCTCATGCTCTGCCCCCATTTCCCTGCATAGCTCTGTGAAGAGCCTTGATTGTAATGGTCACTTTTTGATTAGATTCACAATTCTCACAAACACATCAAAAACCTTTCCTAGGTCACGCTATAACGCTTTGCTGGCCAAAGCTTCCCTGTGGATGATACAATGTGTCAGCTTCACATTTGGGACCACTTTACAAACATGAGCCACAAAACCAGACCTGCACCCAGTCATGTTCCTGGCGCCATCAGTGCAAATTCCAATACAGTTAATCCATTCCAATTTGAGATCTTTCACATTTGTGTCCACCGCTCTGAAAATATCTTCTCCCCTTGTTAATATGTGTGCAGCCGGTCAGAGAACAGGAACTCCTCCTTCATATCCTTACCACTGACGTATCTGGAAAAGACCATTAACTGGGGAATCCCAGTAACATCAACAGACATAGCTGCAGTGAAAATATTTTGTGTTCCATTATTTCTCCTGTAACTGACTTTTGAATGTCCACTGCCATGTCCTTGATTCTGGTTGCAACTGTGTTATTTGAGAGTGGGACAGCATCAACTTTGTTTGCTGCTTCCTCACCCAAGAGAGAGAGAAACACATCTTTTAAACATGGTTTTATCAGCTGCTCCCCAATGGAATGGGGCTTCTTTGCCTTGGCATTGTGGAGGCTGACTTGAAATGATGCCTTCAGTGCTGCTCTGTTTCCTTTGAATGCCTGGTAGATGAGAGACAATAATATCATTAAAAATCACTGACACACATACACAAAAGCCCAAATCACACAAAAGAAGTACATCAACGGTGTCTCATAATTTTTAAATTCACATTAGCCACGCCACTACTGCAAACATTGTTCTTTGTTTATTTAGCTTTATTGACACCTTGATAGGAACTTTTTGCAATTCGTGGTGAAAAGTATTTATCATGGGTAAGTGATTTTGTAATACAAATATAACTTGATGATTAGTTAGCTTTTAACAGGGGTAATATCAAAAACATTGTCTTCAATTTAATAATTTAACAGCTCAACTACAGCCTATTGTACTGATCGGATTCACACACATCCCTATGGTCTACTTGAAATGGCTACTATTATCAAGCAATAGCTGATGCATGCACACAAGCTAGCTGATGCATGCACACAAACTAGCTCAAATTTACTAACTACGATATGCAACCAAAAGTAAATACACAAGATGATCCGGCGAGTCTTTAAGAAACTGCATGACATGCAATTTCCTTCCTTCTTATGGCACACTGAGTATTTTCTGTTATGTATCAGCTCATTTGAGCAGAGTTGCGCACTTAGATGCGAGAAAAGACTTGGTTTCTAATTTTAAGCGCATTGACACCGTTGGGTCTGTATTCTTTCATTAATTCCCATGCATTTTATCTGCAGCACATACGTGAGCTGTGTGAAATGGGTCCAGATGCAAATGGATAATTCCTTATTCGATGTATTTATTTATGTAGATAACAACCAAAACAGTTTGGTTTATAGCGGTTATGTCCCAAAATCCAATGTCAAATCATTTCTCGTTTATTGTGTCAAAACGAAAAATGAATTAGCAGAAATCAAGTTTTTCTGGACATATTCCCTCATTTGGTGTTTTGACAATGTTGGTGGAGAATGCTATGTGAAACGTTAATCTAAAATCTCCCATAGGTGTTCAGTTGGGATGAGATCTTGTGTTTCACATAATTTTCCTAAATGTCTATTTTCACATTTCATTTTCATCAGTCATCAAACCATTCAGTTAACCCTTGTGCCCTGTGAATGGGGGCATTGTAATCCTGGAAGAGACCCCTCCCATGAGGATATAAATGTTTCACCATGGGATGAAGCTGATTACTCTTTACTCTATGGTGACACATGGACCCAAACCATGCCAGGAAAATGTATCTAGGTGAGCATCTGCATTCGTTAGTTTCCTCCACTCATTTACTAAGGGTTTCATTTATTTTGTTACCTTTCTTTAATTTGGTCTGCATCTTAATGTGCAATTTCAATGCAAGCATATCAAGACAACTCACCTAACAGTAATTCTTCCTCTAAACTGAATTGTAACTTTTGTCCTTAACACTGTAGCCAAAAGACGACTTGATCAAAACTGGGACATAAAAAATTTCCGCTTTTGTCATGTTTGTCTGATTTATCAAGGTTTTGGGTAATTTATGCCATGTTATATATTATATTCAGAAACATACCTTAATTATAAGTTGGCACTTATCTTCACTTTCCCCTGCCTGCATGACAGCTCCTTACACAAGTATAATTTCGGAAAATCTAGACCCGTATTAACTGTCTCAGAGTGATATTGAGATGATTGTCCATGTATTTTGCAGATGTAACTTCTATTTCATCCAGGAGGCCCAAGAAAGATTTTTATTTGTTATTGGTTTAAACACAGCTTAATACAATTTATTTGAAATCCAGTATATTATTAATAGTGGAAGTGTAATGCCTTAAAATATTGAAGTTCCGATGATTCTCTTTCTTTACTTAGTCTTACCAGCTGAACTTGAATAAAAGTGATTTAATAGCTAAAACTATTTCCAACCAATATCAACACAAAGAAATCCTACTGGTTATTTAATATCAATGCTGCCAGTTGAGGTCTTATCCTAGTGCTTTACTGCAGACGTGTGTAGTACCCTTCCCTCTCAGTAATACCAAATTAAACATATTTTCCTAAAAAGGACTACTTTACCTATTGAGCCCTATTGAATCTGTGAGCAAAATGGATCATTTTATTTGCTTGGCGACGGCGATGGCTGCCTCTGGATTTTGCTCCGTGGTGCTTTTCGTGTTTTTGTCTATTTGTCCTGTTTTCTGCCGTCCATCTCGGGTCACATTTACCAGAGATGAGCTCTTAAATATTGGACTTTCAGCTGTGCATACTATTCCACCACTTTTGATCGATCCTGTGATTTTCCCGGACTTGCTAGTTGGAGGTGCAGCTGTGCTCTATGGTCGGAGACGCGGATGTAGACGGGGAAAAAGAGCAGGCGCGCTTGTTAAGCTGAGACAGCGGGGCTTTCGCACAGCGCTCCCGTCAATCCACCTGGCGAATGTTCGCTCTCTGGCCAACAAAGTGGATGAACTGCGGCTCCTCATCAGAACTAACTCGGACTTCTGCAGATCAGCCGCCCTCTGTTTCACCGAATCCTGCCTCTCTGAGCACATCCCGGACAGCCCAATTCATCTACCAGGATTTAATCTCACCCGCGCGGATCGAGTAAAGGAGGTAACAGGGAAAAAAGAGTGGAGGTGGACTCTGTCTCTGCATAAACGAACGTTGGTGCACTGATGTCAGTGTTGGTAAAATCATGGAGCCCTCACTTAGAGACATTATTCATTAACTGTAAACCGTTTTATTCACCGCGGGAGTTTTCCTCGTTCATTCTGGTCGCCATGTACATCCAGCCTCAGGCTTGTGTTAGCGAGGCGTTACTACAGCTGGCTGATCAGATAACTAACGTGGACAAAAAACATCCAGACTCCCTGCTTATTATTCTCCGGGACTTCAACAGAGCAATCCTCAGCCTTGAACTTCCAAAATACAGACAGCATATTAAGTGCCCCACCAGGAAATTTAACACATTGGACCACTGCTACACAGTATTAAAGGACGCCTATCGCTCAGTCCCCCGTGCAGCTTCGGGACTCTCTGATCACTGTTTGGTTCACCTTATCCCGACCTACAGGCAGAAATTAAAATCTGCTAAGCCTGTGGTCAAGTCTGTAAAAAGATGGACCAATGAGTCTAAGGTGGAATTACAAGCCTGCTTCGATTCTACTGATTGGAGTGTCTTTGAGTCTGCAGCCACAGACCTACACGAACTCACTGACACTGTGACATCTTACATCAGTTTTTGTGAAGACGTGTGTGCTGACAAAAAACTTGCACACATACTGCAATCAAAAACCCTGGTTTACAGCAAAACTCAGGCAGCTTCGTCAGTCTAAGGAGGAGGCCTACAGAAGTGGAGACAGAACCCTGTACAATCAGACCAGAGACACACTGACAAGGGAAGTCAAAGCAGCAAAGAAGAGCTATGCTGAAAAACTGGACCAAAACTTCACAGCCAATGACCCCTCGTCGGTGTGGAAAGGCCTGCAGGTACTCACCAACTACAGGAGACCATCCCCCCACACTGCTGGATCTCAACGACTGGCTGACGAGCTGTCTCCTGAAAGTCTCTTCTTTGCCCAGGAAAAATTCCTTTGACTTGCCCCGATGCTAAGAATGCTTCGTTTGGAGATGTCTGTCCAATTTGTTCATTTTTAAGCTCTCATTACTGAGCACCTCCCCACATAAAACACACCTCTCCTCTGCATTTCAAATGGCTTTGGTGAAGCCGTTTCTAAAAACTCTTCCTTTTATTTTCGATTTGACATCATGCATGCCTAGGGAATCACAGAAGTCACACTCTCAATGTTACCTCAGCCCAGCCTCCACCAGAGAGCGTGTAAACTCAGGACCAGGATTGTGAGAAGAAAGGAGGAGGGGTAAACAGCCTTGCATGCAGCATCTGTGCTGACTAGACTAATGTAGCAAAAAGAATGCACATCTTCTATTTTAATTAGGAAAATGAATTCACATATCATAGAATTGTTATGCATTTTTTCTCTGCCATTTGGCAACCCAATAACAACGTGTATGTGACCCATTTTGGGTTGCGACCCTAACTTTGGTAAAGGGGGTAATAGACTATAACTATAGCCTATAGTGCTTGAAATACTTAAGACTTGACTCGGACTTTCATGCAATGACTTGAGACTTGACTCGGACTTGCATACAGTGACTTAAAGACATGCCTGTGTGGGAGTGAACTTTAACCGCCAGAAGCTACGCGAAGTGAGAGTTTCTCTAGCTGGCCCATTATCGTGAATATCATCGGTGGGCTTCAGATTTATTTCTATCATTGTGGAAAATGCCGCAATCGTGTTTTGTTTGCAAAGAAAGGATACAAGGGACCTGGGAGAGGAGACTTGGTGTTTCACGGTAGGTTCACATTCAAGGAGTTTAGCAGATTAGCTCAGTTCAGATACACATTATTGAATGAATAGAAATTAGACACTTTTTGCATGTTTCTCATCATACTATAGATGATGCAAAAGCATAATCTTTTGTCTGATGTTCAACAGGCCTAAACAGTGCATTTTGGATGTACAATCACGTTATGAAACTTAGACATAGTTGGCTAAAATACGTTTATCAGATAAATGCCTGCCTTATCGGCTATGTCCAGCAAAGTATAGTAACCTAGATTACTGCTTGTATCAAAACAGAAAGATAGCACTTTTGCCTATAAACAGATTGTCTGATCAGAAGACATTTGGTATGGACACAACAATATAAAAAAAAACCTACAGTCGACAAGAGACATTCTAAAACGTCCTCAGCAAATTCATTTGAAAGGGGTCAGCTAACAACTAGGTCTTGCTATGTTGGACAAACACTTTGAGGCTAAATGTAGTTTTTAGTATGCCTGATTTTTATTTTTAAGCATAAGAATATAAAGCACTTTTAATTGCCTCGTGTATGGAATATGCTATCCAAATAAATAGCAATGCCTTACTTGGTTGCTAATGTTAGGTAGCTACTTACTATTTTGAGAGTTGGCCATTGGGTCCCTCTGGCCTAGAATGTCTTTTCCAGTTAATTTTTGTAAAGTAAAAAAAAAGTCTCCAGCACCCCAGGAGTTATGAAGGGGGTGAAATCCGGATGATCAACCACATGTATTGGAACGAGTTCAGCTTCAGGGACTGGGTCATTCATGGTCTGCAGCATTGGAATCAATAGTTCCCATTCATTGCAACAAAAGCATTCGGTTTTGGTTGGCATTAGATTGCATGTTCAACACCTACACCTGGACATTCTGGGCAAGGGTTGGGGATTAACTGGTTCACCATCGTCAGCTGCTGTTCTAACCTCTAGTTCAGTCAATTCATCCTCTGTGTATTCTGGTTCAAACAAGTAAGTTTCTATCCCCCGGAAACAGCCTTCTTCCTGGTCGTATTTATGGATTTTTTTTTTGTCTCTCAAGCAAGTAAACTTTGACTTTCCTTTGGTGAATACCAATGACGAAATAGGTAACTTGCTTCCTAACTAGCGAATACTACCTTTTGTTTACTGTAACATATACACCTCCTTTTCCTGAAAGAACGCGCGGATTGATGCAATTGTGAACAAAACAGACCGGTAACGACAACATTGTCATGTTCTTTGAGTTAAACAACACCACTAGTCTTAGTTTGGAGTGTTTTGTATTTTTCCGCTTGCAATGCAGCTTTGCTGTAGTGGGACGCACAGTTTCCATTCATGAATTTGGATGATGCTAAGAATGCTAATTACAGACAGGGACAGAGCTGAATAATGGATGGTTGTAAAAAATGACTATGTCCATTCCAGACTAAGTTTTGGTAAGTGATTTCTTTGGATAAATATGATTTTTAGACTAACTGAGCCCTAAGGGATTGACAAAGACTTTGAAATATTTTAGATCATCCCGTCTATTGCCTTTCCACAACTTAATCTCTTAGATCATTTAAGTACCTTTCCGCCCATAGTGGATTATTTGCTTTGAATTGCACTACTACCCTTTTTTGCTGAAATTATTAAATGTAGCCATTCCTTGTAACTGTCTCTCAGTCTCTTACATCAACTGTGAGGAATTTCAATCTTTTTGCATGTAAGGCCAACTTCTTAAGTTAACCCCAGCACATTTTGATAGGAATTGAGATCTGGGCTTTGACTCGCCCATTACTGTCACAAATCCAGTCTCTCCGGCGATGCCACCCCCTTCCCTACAGAGATCTGTGTTGCCGGCCTACTATCTGCCACTGTTCCTCACCATCATCACCTGCTGTCTCGTTTTTGCACATTACACACCTTTTCTTACCAATCACCACCTGTATATAACCGCCTCTGCTTTCCCGTCTTTTTCGGTTATTGTGTGCTACGCACCTGTCTGGTCACTCAGCTCCTTATTCCACCATTATACAGAAGGGTGTACTCAGTTTCCTATTAATACACCGTTTGTTATTAATTAGCCTGTCTTTTGCCCACCTGTGCCTGTGTCCCAATTCTAGTTTGTGACAATAACATAACCCCAAATTTCTTTTTGAGCCATTTTGTTGTAGCTTTGCTTGTGTGTTTTCGATCTTTTTATTGTTGCAAGATGCTCAGTTCAGCTTCAGGTTTTTGACAGATGGTCTCATTCTCAAGAATTCTCTGGCACAATATGAAATTCATTGTTGATTCAATGATTGCAAATTGGCCAGGCCCTGTGGCAGCAAAGCAGCCCCAAACCATAATGCCATAACCTATATGCTTTATGGTTATTATTATTGAGGTTCATCTGTTTAAAAGAAGCTTCAGTTTCTCCAAACATACTTTCTGGCATTGTGGCCAAACAATTCTTCACAATAATATTCCCCACTATAACATTTAATGAACTACATATTTAATGTGTAAATGGGTATGTATAAAATGATCTATACATTCAATAATACTAGGGAAGCAATTTTGAAATTTGATGTTTTGGAAGAGAATTTTATAAGTCAAAACCAGCGCCCTCATTTATCAATATTTTGTTGATACTTTCCTAAATTTGTCTATACAAAGGGAATTTACAACGTGTTTACACATAGAAGTGGGATTTATCAAACAATGCTACTCATACAGTCTCTGGACAGAGCACTTTCCCCCTTTTATTTGTGTGATTCTGGACAAAAACGTGGATAAGAAAAACAGAGGGAGTCATGTTGTCAAGTAGAGTGAAAAGCTGTTTTGTCTCAGCTTGAGCCACTGACATGATGCTATATAACTTTGTGGGCAAAGTTATATAGCAGGAGGG
>JACXGI010014404.1:0-19102 GCA_016801175.1 Esox masquinongy | reverse complement strand
GTCAGGCATGGTGGTGGTAGTGGGATGTTTTCATATAAACAGTCAGGCATGGTGGTGGTAGTAGGATGTTTTCAGGATGTCTTGCTGCCTCAGGACCTGAAAAGTGAAGTATCCTCTGTATCAGAGAATTAAACCAGAGAATGTTAAATCATCTTTCCATGAGATGGAGTGCTCCTGGGTCATTTTCTTGCCGCCAAGTGTACATTGGAATGGCTGAAAATTACATTTGGAATGGCCAAACCAATGTTCAGACCAACACTCAATGTTATGGCAGATGAAGAGCAGTTCATGCTCAATAACCCAGCTCTGCATGGAATAGTAGGGCAAAATACCTCCGCAGTGATAGAAGAGTGATCAACAGCTGAAGGCAGTGTTTAGTTGCAGTCATTGCAGCAAAAGGTGGCACAAACAATTATTGAGTGTAAGGGGGCAGTCACTTTTTCACAGGGGGCCACTGGGTGTATCATACCTTTGTACATTCAATTAACAAAACAAGTAGTGTCTGTTCCAACCAGGTTGAAACTAAAGTATTTTCTGTTATTTGATCTGATTTCCCTATGTTTAGTTAGGTTATGGAAGAAGTTATCTAGTGTCCAAATTATGAACATATTTTCATATAGTAAAATGGTTGAATATTCATTAGTCTTGTCCATCTCACTTTCTGACAAGAGCATTATTGGTATTTAACATTAATCCACACACCAGTCTTTAGTCTCTGTACAAACTTTATAGCATAGTCTTACAAGTCCCAGCAGCAATTGTTTTTCTTGCACATTTGCTTCATATGCAACATCAATCAGGTGGTGACAGGTGGCCTGGGATCTGTTTAGTGTTATAGAATATATATATAGAAGATATTATGCAAGTCAACCAAAACCTGGAATCTGTTAAACTGTATTCAACGTGATCATGAAGAAAGCATTACCTTGTGTTTATAGTGCATTTGCACAGAATTTACCTTCTGGTGACTGGTCTCACTCATATCTAGCAGCTCTAAAATGCGTGGTGGATGCATCTCCTGTGTGTTTGCCAAGCGCTCCTCTGTCGATTGGGACATCTCTTGTGCAAAAGCAGAGGGTGTCATCTACAATGAGACACAGCAAACTGAACAAGTTGTGAGGAATACATGTGTGATAAAGATAAGCGGCAACATTTGGTCCGAGACATACAAACGGGTGACAAATTCAAGGAAAAACCTGAATAAATGAGTGGAGGAACATAACGAATGCAGATGTTTCCATACAGGTGTCCTGCATGATACAATTAAGCAATTATCCTATCATGCTCTGTGGCATGTATAACAATGCTGAGCAGGCCCAGCTAACCTCAATTTTGGATCAAGATGGCAAGAGGAAAGAATCCAAGTAACTTTGAAAGAGGGTTCATTATTGGGTCTCCTCCAGGATGGCAGTGCCCCCATCCAAAGGTCACAAAGGGTCACTGAATTGTTTGATTAGCATGAAAATGACTAATAATGTGAATCTAATCAGACACCAGATCTCAACCCAATTGAATATCTGTGGGAGATTTTGGAGCAACATGTTAAACAGCGCTCTCCACCACCATCATCAAAACACCATGAGGGAATATATTCTGTAAGAATGGTGTTCCATCCCTACTTTAGCGTTCCAGAGACTGGGAGAATCTACGCCAAGGTGCACTGAAGTTGTTCTGGCAGCTTGTGGTGGCCCAACATCTTACTGAGACACTTGTTGCTTTTTCCTTTCATTTGTCATACACCTGTATTGCTGGAATGTAAATATTCTCTCCTTTTAGAGTAGGCAAAAGGAAAATGACTCTGCTTCCCCATCAATATCTCCGGACCATCACGTAATCAGTTGGTACAAATCAAACTGCATTTTAAAAGTGTGTATAATGTGCCATAATAGTCATTCATAATCTGAGGAGCCTGTGCTTTTGAGGTAATTCGCATATGAATGTACTCACTTTTTTGTGCCTTTCTTCTCTTTTCACTAATCTGGGATTCCTGGCTGCCACCAGTTTGCTCTTGTATCCCTTTGACACATTCTGGTATAGCCTTGGCAGACCTGGATGCGATGTCTTAACCTTGGAAGATGGCATTGTGAATTTGTCTCTTCCCTTAGTTCATCTTTATAAAAATGTAACAGAACCTGAAGAATAAGAACAGTTATTTATTTAAAAACCTATTTTATGTCAGCTTTATGTCAGTTAATTCAACAAGTTATATCAATCTGTGTTCTGTAGCTGACTGATGTGAATCGTGTCTCACCTGAATCTGCATAATGAACAGTTTTCTTTAGTACAGTACTGCTAAGCTAGTTCATGAACAACGCCCAACGCCTGTGCCTACATCAGATCTTCAGCTTGTCTAGTGGTAATCAAATTATACTTAAAAGTCGTTTATTTGGTTTTTGGACAGATTACAGTGCGTGTAAACAGAGAACAGCTCTTTAGCCTTCTAGCAGAATGCTTAGGCCCAGTATTCTCGGTTAGCTTGCTAAAGAAAGTATACTGAACCAGGCAGTACAAGTTGGTGAAGATGATTCGAATGCTGACGCCGGCGTGAAAAACGTTAGGCTAGGCTAAGCTTCTATTAGCTAACTTTAGCTGTTAACTTTAAATGTGTCTAAATTATCAAATATTTTCTATTGAGTTCTATGTTTTGATAATCAGCCATTTGCAGTTTTGAAACTTACAGAATAGTCACTTGCCGTTGTCCACTCCCTTTCCTTGTTTGTAGTCAGTTAGTTTGTCACTCGTTACCATGGCACCGACTCCGCTGGCTAGCGGGCTCCTCCTTGAAATTTAGATGACAGTCCATGCTTGCCTCCCAGTTTTTCCTTTAAGGAGAATGGCCTTTCCCCAACCTTAACGTTTAATATGCATCCAAATGTAGGCCTACTGCGCTTTTTGTTTATGGTTGTTTTGTTGTTGGAAAGAACATATTTTCAATGACAAATTGTGGAGCCTGGATAATAAAATTATCGTGCACTGCAGAATGATGAACACTGAAGCGCCAGTCTCTTTAAATATGGTAGGGTAGTAGAGGGTAACTTGCCCCCCCACCATGTAATTCACAAAAATCCCACAAGGTGTGACCATTTTTTTGCGCAACACTTTCCCTGTCTGCCACTGATCTCGCTTAACTAAAAATGTTCTCTGTCTTCACAACTTTTGGACATATTTCCACAAAACGATTCTGACTTAAGTTGTTAATTTTTTTTGAAACGTTTAAAGAGTTCCAGATATGTTTCAATTAAGTTAGATCTATACATTTTTTTATGTACAAGTAGTAAAGCCTTCAGATAAATAATCCACTGGTTTAGAGACAAAATGTTGAATATTTTTAAATAAAGTGGTAATACGTTGGATGAGTGTGTTGTACCCCCTTCTACAAGTGGCAACTGGCCCACAGGGGCAAATTTTTCCAAAATGTAGCTAACAGTTCCCAACCTTATTGTAACTAAATCAAAATGGAGATACAGAGAAACTAATCTAACATTGATAGATTTATCAAGATCCCCATGCTTGTCTCAAAAACATGGCAATTGCTGAAGATTTATTATAATGGCTGGAATACTTAGACTTCACTACAGCTCTACACTGCGTGCACAATTATTAGGCAAATCTATTCCTCAGGATTTATTTTACTCTTGAACAAACACAATGCTCTCAGTCAATACAAAATATAATTGAACCTCAAACCTGAATGTTTAACAAAGGAAAAGTGAGTTTTGATCTTTCTCAGGGGAATACATAAGAGTGCAGAATTATTAGGCAACAATTGGTGTGCAGAATTATTAGGCAGCTAATTAAAAAAATAATTTCTCCCAACTCATGTGTTTATTCTCAATTTTTAAAGTAAGTATAACAAATAAGTAACACAAAATGACAATTAATTAACATTTTTGTCCTTTCAAAAATATTCAGTCACCAATATAACCACCCTTCTTTTCAATAACTGCCATGAGCCTTCCATCCATGAAGTCTGTCAGTTTCTTGATCTGTTCACAATAAACTTTCACTGAAGCAGCAACCACAGCCTCCCAAATGTTGTTCAAAGAGGTGTATTGTCTTCCCTGAGTGTAAATCTCACGTTTGAGAAGGGCCCACAAATTCTCAATAGGATTTAAGTCAGGACAGGAAGGGGGCCAGGTCATTATTCGGGCATCTTTGTGGCCCTTGCTGGCTAGCCAAGCAGTGGAGTACTTGAATGCATGTGATGGAGCATTGTCCTGCATGAAGATCATGGCCTTCTTGAATGCTGAGGACTTCTTCCTGTACCAGTGTTTGAAGAAAGTATCTTCCAGAAACTGGCAGTAGGTTTTGGAGTTGAGTTTCAGTCCATCTTCAACATGAAAAGGTCCAACTACCTCATCCTTAATGATAGCAGCCCATACCAGTACCCCTCCTCCACCTGGCTGGCGCCTGACTGAAGTGGTGCCGTGTGTCCATTAGTGATCCAGCCACAGGCCCATTCATCTGGTCCATCAAGAGTCACTCTCATTTCATCTGTCCATAAAACCTTTGAAAAATCTGTTTTCAGTTATTTCTTTGCCCAATATATACAGTACATTTCAAATCTTATTCAGTGGTGGTTGTGTTTCAACCTTCTTGACCTTGCCCATGTCTCTGAGCACTTGACATCTTGTACTTCTGGACAATCCAGCTAGGTTGCAGTTCTGGAATATGCTGGCACTGGAGGATAATGGGTTCCTGGTCGCTTCACGTTTAATTCTTCTCAAGTCTTTTGCAGTTAATTTGCGTCTTTTCTTCCCAATGCATTTTTTGCACCCCAGTTGACTATTCGCAACAAAACCTTTGATTGTCTGGTGGTCACACCTCAATAGTTTAGCTATTTCAAGAGTGTTGCATCCGTCTGAAAACATTTTACAATTTTTGACTTTTCAGTGTCAGTTAAATCTCTTTTTTGTCCCATTATACCTGAGGTCATGAAGCTGCCTAATAATTATGCACACCTTGATATTAGGTGTTATTCACTGTTGCCACACCCTCCCTCATTACACCAATAAATGTTACCTGAAAATGATTAAATCCAATGAGCATTCAAGTTTATATGGTTTGGATTTGGAAAATGTGCATAGAAATAATGGTACGATCAGAATACTCACTTGCCTAATAATTGTGCATGCGGTATAGGAAGAACGAAGCAATGTATCCAGTTGCCCAAAATTTTTTTTACACAATTGGAGCAGTGGAAATCTTCCGGGCTGACTGAAAATCATTTGAGCCTAATGCACCTCAAGCCTGGACCTGGTGGAGTCCCTAATGTTGTGTCTTTTGCTTAATAAAAATGAAGGTTATCCCCAAACAATACTGCGTTTCCAACTTCCTGTTACAGATGGTGAGGAGTAACTGCAGAACTTTCTAGCGAACTGCATTTAGATTTTATAAAATCCCCATAATACAACACACTGGTGACAAACTTTGGTCAAAAGTATACAGTTGAATTCTGCCTGTACTTAGGCTTATTGCAGCAATTAGAACAATGTTAAAGATGCATTCCATGATTTACGGACAGTGGTTGTCACTGTGGAGCTTTTGAGCCAAATAGGTCCTGAAAACTGTCTACAATATCATTTATGTGCTGATTTGTGCCCCATGTCATCAAAACCACTCGCTTTCAATTTTGGAATTTCATGATTAACTTTTTTTTTTTATTGTGAGGTATATAATCTATACTACTTAGATTATGCAAATATAAACTACATATTACACATACAGCCCAAAATGGGAGGTTAACATTTTTTTTTTATGGCAGAAGTCCGGAGCTGAATTCCTGATTCTAAAAGGCAATTTGTAATAGATTTTTTAATGAAGAAGTCATTATGTCTGTCACTATCTAAGTCATATGTCAGTCAATGTCTTAAGGGTGAGTGCCACATAGAATATATATAATTATATCACATTTGCATTAAACTAGCATCAAAGGACAGACAGCACATGGAAGCAATTCACTTGAAACTTGTCGCTGACCTGGTTCTGAAAGGAAAATGTATCTGTGTGGCTTCCCAATTCCTAATATTGTGTTTCCCCTGCATTTTATTTTGGTAATCAACTAGTAGACAGGTTGATCCATTGTGCATGAAAACAAATAATATGCTTACTTCATCTAGCCATATGTTAGTAAAGCTGACATAACAACACGGCTAGGCTAAGGCTACTATGCTAGTATTTTGTAAATACGGCCTGGTCAAGAGGAATAAGCACATCTTATCGAGCCTAATAGACTGTGTGAAATGCTTTGGAGTTTTTGAGCTGGCACTTAAGGGACATGAAGAAACTGAAGAATCCAAAAATCCAGGAGAGTTTAAGGGAGTCATTGATTTTGTGGCATCTGGCCAGTGCAATGAAAGACCACATAGACTCCGAGTGCTACTGTGTTTAAACACAAGTCCATACCTGGACAAAACAAGCTCATGCAATCTATGCTTGCCACAAATATAATAGGTGATAGCTACATATTTCTAAATAGAGTTTTGATAAGTATTTTTTGCAGCATGTTTTGTTTGGTGACATGCATATTTCTGGCCTGTGTTGCAGACATGAGTCAAGCTAATCTCATGTTTGGCCGTGTTACAGACACACAAGGTGAACCCAGATGAAAATGGCAATTAAAGATGAATTTCCCACACCTGTAGCTTTTTTAATTGCAATTTTAAAAATGTCTGTGTATAAATAGTCAATGAGTTTGTTAGCTCTCACGTGGATGCACTGAGCAGGCTAGATACTGAGCCATGGGGAGCAGAAAAGAACTGTCAAAAGACCTGCATGACAAGGTAATGGAACTTTATAATGATGGAAAAGGATATAACAAGATATCCAAAGCCTTGCAAATGCCAGTCAGTACTGTTCCATAACTTACTAAGAAGTGGAAAATTCAGGGATCTCTTGATACCAAGCCAAGGTCAGGTAGACCAAGAAAGATTTCAGCCAAAACTGCCAGAAGAATTGTTCGGGATACAAAGAAAAACCCACAGGTAACCCCAGGAGAAATACAGGCTGCCCTGGAAAAAGACGGTGTGGTTGTTTTAAGGGGCACAATACAATGATACCTGAACAAAAATGAGCTGCATGTTCGGGTTGCCAGAAAGAAGCCTTTACTGCGCCAATGCCACAAAAAAGCCCGGTTACAATATGTCAGACAACACCTTGACACACCTCACAGCTTCTGGCACACTGTAATTTGGAGTGAGAAGACCAAAATAGAGCTTTATGGTCACAACCATATGCGCTGTGTTTGGAGAGTGGTCAACAAGCCTTATAGTGAACAAAATACCATCCCCACTGTGAAGCATGGTGGTGGCTCACTGATGTTTTGGGGGTGTGTGAGCTCTAATGGCACAGGGAATCTTGTGAAAATTGATTGCAAGATGAATGCAGCATGTTATCAGAAAATACTGCCAGACAATTTGCATTCTTCTGCACGAAAGCTGCATATAGGATGCTCTTGGACTTTCCAGCATGACAGTGACCCTAAGCACAAGGCCAAGTTGACCCTCCAGTGAGTACAGCAGAAAAAGGTGAAGGTTCTGGGGTGGCCATCACAGTCTCCTGACCTTAATATTATCAAGCCACTCTGGGGAGATCTCAAACATGCGGTTCATGCAAGACAATCAAAGGCTTTGCATGACATGGAGGCATTTTGCCAAGACGAATGTGCAGCTATACCACCTGCAAGAATTCGGGGCCTCATAGGCAACTATTACAAAAGACTGCACGCTGTCATTGATGCTAAAGTGGGCAATACTCCGTATTAAGAACTAAGGGTATGCAGACTTCAGTTCAATTTTTTTTTTTTTTACAGGGGTCAGTTCATTTTTTTCTTTGTTGCCATGTTTTGTTTTATAATTGTGCCATTCTGTTATGTCCTACAGTTGAATGTGAATCCCATAAGAAATAAAAGATGTGTTTTGCCTGCTTACTCATGTTTTCTTTACAAATGGTACATATATAACCCAATTCTCCAAGTGTATGCAAACTTTTGAGCACAACTGTACTTATATAATAATTTTCTGCCCTCTTCTATTTGCACTTCTGGTTAGATGCTAACTGCATTTTGTTGTACTGTACTTGTACTTGTTCAATGACAATAAAGTTGAATCTAATCTATAATCGATTACAGCTACTAGCGAGGTTTGTTATGGACATTCATTGAACTGATGTAATAATCATCATCATCATCTTCATCCGCTTATCCGGTATCAGGTCGCGGGGGCAGCAGCTCCAGCAGGGGACCCCAAACTTCCCTTTCCCGAGCCACATTTGCCATCTCTGACTGGGGGATCCCGAGGCGTTCCCAGGCCAGTGTCGGAATATAATCTCTCCACCTAGTCCTGGGCTACCCCGAGGTCTCCTCCCAGCTGGACGTGCCTGGAACACCTCCCTAGGGAGACGTCCTGGGGGCATCCTTACCAGATGCCCGAACCACCTCAACTGGCTTCTTTCGATGCAAAGGAGCAGCGGCTCTACTCCGAGTTCCTCACGGATTACTGAGCTTCTCTAAGGGAGATGCCAGCCACCCTTTTAAGAAAACCCATTTCAGCCGCTTGTACTCGCGATCTAGTTCTTTCGGTCATGACCCAGCCTTCATGACCATAGTTGAGGGTAGGAACGAAAATTTACCGGTATATCGAGAGCTTTGCCTTCCGGCTCAGCGCTCTTTTCGTCACAACGGTGCGGTAAAGCGAATGCAATACCGCCCCCGCTGCTCCGATTCTCCGGCCAAGCTCCCGCTCCATAGTCCCCTCACTCGCGAACAAGACCATGAGATACTTGAACTCCTTTACTTGGGGTAACGCCTCATTCCCTACCCGGCGGAGGCACTCCATCGGTTTCCTGCTGAGAAGCATGGCTTCAGATTTTGAGGTGCTAATCCTCATCCCAACCGCGTCACACTCGGCTGCAAACCGGTCCAGTGAGTGCTGAAGGTCACAGACCGATGATGCCATCAGGACCACATCATCCGCAAAAGGCAGCGATGAGATCCCCAGCCCACTGAACTGCAACCCCTCCCCACCCTGACTACGCCTCGATATCCTACAGAGTCTAAACACAGACTCTGTACCTTTCCGATCAGCCCATACTTAACTAATAATTCTCCACTCCCCTATACATTTGTAGAACTTTCATGATGTAATAATGAATTCTACAAATGTATAGGGGAGTGGAGAATTATTAGTTAAGTATGGGCTGATCGGAAAGGTACAGAATCTGTGTTTAGACAAGCTTATGGTGTCATAATTAGGATAGGGAGAAGACATGGGCAGACATGACATGGGCAGACATGGGCAGAGAGTTGCAGTCAAGAGGTATTTGTAAAATGCAGGAGGGCAATCTGCTTTTGTATAAAACCTAGGGTGGAGAGCGAACAAAGGAGGAACACACCTAACTGGTTTTGACCAGTTACACATATATTGAGAGAATGTCAGTTAATTTGCGACATGTTATCACACCTTCTTGCCTGTACAAAGAGGTGGTTTTCTGAGCTGTACACCAGAGAGAATTTCACTGATCTTGTGTTGGTGTAGCGTTCCCTCTCTGTTTGCAAACATAATAAACTGCTATTGTATTAAGAGAATTCGTTCTCTATGTTTTACCTGCCTTTTAAAGAGTTCTGCTTGGTGAATTTCCACCACAGGTTACAGGCTAGGTAAGCTAATATTTACATTTGTCATCCACTCCCCACCCTAGGTGCATCTAATACTGTAAGTTTAGCTGGCTATCATTGTCGTCAAGTAGGAACACTTCAAATAGGTCCACTGGGAAAATGGATATGATGACACAACTTCTTTGTTAACTAAATATTGTGCATGCTAGATTTTTTAGATATGTTGTTACTTGTTTAGAGGTTTATTTGGCAATCCAAGAAAAAATTTTGCCGTGAAGATGTATAAAAGATAAACTAAGCATAATCACTAACAAAAATAATTCTTCATTTAAGGTCAGTTCTAACTGAGGAATGGATGTCAGTGCATCAGCTTTTTTTTAAATATATGTATACGTTTTATTTCTCATCTGTCTATTATTCATGGAACGCTCCGGGCACAAGCACACATTGAGAGGGCATAGCAAAGGCTTTTTATCTTCTGTCCTTAGTAGCTAATGACTGCAACATTTTGCTCATTAAGTTTGATGAATACATGGCAACTATCAGTGGGTATTTTATTTAGAGCTCTACTTTAATATGTATGTTTTGAGTTTCCACTTTCACAGTTGTTGAATCAAATGAATTAGCCTATGATAGTAGTAGACCTATGTAATTCAACTCTACTTAACAAAACAAAAATCTGGTAATTCTACAGTTAAAGTCCTACTTTGAGACTAAATGCTGCAACTATTGTCAAAAATCAAAATTCAGCTAAATCACTATGCAAAATACCTTAAGTCATGACTGATTGGATGTGATTAAACAACGTGATGAAACAATGTGATGAAACAACGTATTTCTTTTGCTTTTACGCATCTATTACACTTCTTAATAAAGCACTATGAATTACTTCATGAGATGATTACTCATTATCTGCGTCAGACCAAATTGTGAGTGCCACCACCAACTGTAAATGGCACCAATAACACAAGGGGAAATGTTAATCTGAAGCCCGGCATTAATAATTCACATTTAGGCTTGGGCTTTGATTTAGGTAAAACCATCCCGGGCACTAATTTGCAATATAGTCTAGGGAACGATGTTGTGTCCTTCACAGGAATGTGGGCTGGGTTATAAAATGCCAGGGTCGAATAATTGTCCCAGTTCGCCCATGAGCCTGACCAGATTGCTGCATTATATTGAAGATTGCTGGTATGTTAGATGTGGCCCAGTGTTTGCAGGAGTGATTACAGGCGAGGGGGAAGTCCAGTGTGGAGTATTGGGCTGTCTCACAGAGAATGTGGACATAGAACAAGGATGACCGGTGGAATTTGCTTTCCTTTTAATGCCAACAAGTCATAGTTTGTGATCATTTTACAAATATGCCTGACTCTGCTTGTTCAGATAAGTATGTTTCTTGAGTTGTGACTGTTTGGAAGTTCTTGTAGGCTTAACATGATTATTAACCAAGATTAAGAGCTACATGTGCCCTCTGCCTTACCTCAATCACATGATATTTCACATAGAACAGTAAAAAACAAAACTCTATTAGTTCAGAGTAGAAAACTAAGTAGGAAACTAAAGACCAAAAAGTGTTTTTTCAACCATGTTCCACTAAATGCTGGTCACTTTCTCCTGACGTTTCCATGTACACCACTTTTTTAGTCAGTATTTTGAAAATGCAAGAGATTGTGTCAGGTTCTTCTATTCTCCAGACAAGGCAGTGTCATGTCTCAAATATCACCAGACAAGCCCCTCTGGAGGCTCAGACAGAATCCACTAGGGGGAAGTTGACAGGGACCAAGAGTGACCTTGAAGTAGCCTGCCAAAAGTTTCACTGCATAGACCATTAACATAGTGACTATGGGAGATGATAGATAGGCGTGTTCTCTCTCAATTCACACCTACTCAAAATCCATCTAAATTCAAATGACTGACTTTTTGCATTTCAAATTAGGAATCAGTCCAGGCTCGAATGGTTTAAAAGCCGGACGTGGTCCAATTCCAGGTTTTGGGACTTTCCTCCCAATCCATTAATAACTCTGTATTTTTTGACGGATTGGTTCTCTATTCTGAGTGGCGACTTGACTATTACAAATGGGATTTCTTGTTTCCGGGCATGGTTTTTAGCCCCTATCTTGACATTATTTACGCATCCAAACATGTTATTAATGTGCAAAACGTCCTCTTCATGTGCTTTACTATCGGCTAATCTTTTTGTGCTTAAGATTTAACGTAATAAGTTACTCATTATTTGTCTGGTTATAGGAGTCTTTCAGTTCCTACAGTAGGCTACGTTCTCCCCGGCCAGCCCACTGTCATTCCTCGGGTTCGTCCGCGCGGGTCATTGAGCGGCCCATTCCCTTAGAAAATTGGATTAGTACACAGATCCTTTTGAAAGGCACCGAACGTCCAAAGACTCCTCCTCCATCACACCACTCATGCCTCCCATCTCGTCGTTGGCGTAACGGAAGATTACTGTTTCTAAACGTTAGTTTACGAACCTACTATTTCCACTGTAGCTGTACTTCGTCAGCAGCAATGACCGATTCATCCTCAGAACAATGCAGGTAAGATAACATATTGGTGTATATAGCATAAACGGTAATCCTCCCAAACATAATGTACAATTTAGTCGCGAATATGACAATCCAATCGTCTATCATGAGGGTTGGAAGCGCACAGTAAACCATAAAATATTATCATCCGTCAGTCAAATAATAATGTGTCGGTGGTCTAAGCTATGAAATATTTCCACCTGCTTATATAGCAAGACGTCGTTCTTTATTAAAATGATATAGGCAATTTGATATCAATCCAAATTATTAATATAGCCTACATATCGTAAAGGTATATTATCCATATAACGCTCATATTATTTAACTATATTTTTTATATTAACTAGCCTACATCCTCATACGTAAATTAACATAGCGTAAACACCACTTAAAGAGACATGCTTCCTTTTAATGCAAACCCTGCGAAATGCATTGAAGCATTAAAAACAGTCCTTTCTTTCAAATTAGCTGTTTTTGCCGTCTCATTTTAAAGAAAAGGGAGTCGGTGTTGTGTCCAGTAAATACAAAATGGATGACCATTGTGCGTATTCACTGAGCACTTGGTTTAGAGGGAGTATGGGGTGTGTATTCTGAATAGAAAGTGCTTATCCCGCAGAGGCTAGCAGCACCACGGAGAGCTCCGTGCTAGAAGCCGTGGGCTTCCACGTAATTAACCAATCCGGCTGCGTGCTTTCGCTCTCACCCATCTTACTAGTGAGCAATAAAAGTATTTTCTTTTTAAACCAGCTTCAACACAGCTTCAAATGATTAAGAATATAAACCCCATAAAACATGCAATACCTGCTGTGAAATATTTATTGTTAACCTTGTATGGCCTCATATAGAACACTGAGGAAGACACATTGCTCTGTTTGCTTTAGTTCAGGTGATGTATTGTATTTAAACAAACAAGAGGAAGAAATTCCCCAGCAGTTCCCCATAGCATGGCCTGTTTCATACAATCGAGCGGACCTCTTCATGTTAAAAGTAGCCTAGTAGGCAAGTTTGTAGAGTATATACAGATTTTTTTTTTTAATGAAACCAACAAACTCAAAATGCCTTCTGAGTGACTATTTTTGTTGGATTGAAGTTTAAGTGGTCTGGCCAAACAAAAACTAATTTAAAACCCACAACACAAACATAGAGAAATCAAAATGCAGCAACCATACCATCCAGCACCAATATATAACCAAATAAGTACAGCAACAATTAAAAAAGATACACAATTTTAAAAGCACTGACCACTACATAGGTACTCCTCCTGAAGACCTTTCCATGCTGTAGGAGCAGCAACCCTCTAAAGGTTTTCTACCCATCTCTGTGCAGACAGTGGGAACTGACAGTAAATAGATATCCTGTGATTGTGAACAGTAGCTCTTAAATCTTTTTTGTGGATGAAGTCACAAAGGTAGGATGGTGTCAAACCAAGAATAGCTTTGTAAATTAAAAAGTACCAATGAGAGAGCCTACTTGTTGACAATGAGGGCCAGCCTACTCTATTGTACAGAACACAGTGATGAGTGAGCACACTATAATTTGTAATGAACCTTAAAGTATCGTGTTGAACAGTCTCCAGAGCATGTAAGGACTGACAAGAAGCATCTATGTAGATGACATTCCTGTAATCTAAAACAGGCATAAAATTTGCAAGTACAGGCTTCTTTTTAGCTTCAAAAGAGAAACAAGACTTATTTTGAAAATAACAACCCAACATTAACCTCCGTTTTTTTACCAGGTGTAGAGATCTACTTAAAAGGAGAGTGTCTTAAAGGAGTCGCAAAGGAGAGTGTCATCAATTAAAATCCCAAGATATTTGTATACAGATACAGACTAAATTATATTACCATGTACTGTAGTAAGTAATGAAAGATCTATTGATTTTTTCTTTGAGTTTGAAAACAACATGTATTTTGTTTGATCAGCATTTAGGACTGAGCTCATGAAATCTTTGTTGAACAATATTGAAAGCAAGCTGTAACTGAGAAAGAGCAAGAATTTGAGAGGGTGTTGAACAATAAATCACAGTATCATCTGCGTAGAAAAAAAGTTAGCTTGGGGCCTATGTTATTTATATAGAATTTAAAGAGGAGTGGTCCCAGAACCAATCCCTGAGGCACACCCATTAACACATTCACAGGGTTAGAGGTGAGACCTTGTACCTGCACACATTGTGACCTATTAGATAGAGTTTTCAAACTATAACCAGAGTCCATGATTCATCATTTCATGATCCACCATATCAAAAGCTTTTGATAGGTTGATGAAGATGGCTGCATAGTGGTCCCCCTTGTCTAGAGAGACAATAAAATAATTTATTACTTTAAGACCTGCTCAAATTGTTCTGTGTTTTTCTGATAAGATCTTATTTACAAACTGTAAAAAAGATAATGTCAGTGCCATAAAATCAGACACCAGCTTTAAAAAGAATAGATCTAAATGATCAGGACCAGAATATAACAAGAAAATTAACCAGGCAAGCCTAGTTCTGCCAGCTCACGATTAGAAGGGATGAATGTTGTTGCTCTGGCTGGATTGGATCTGTGGTTTCCTATGTGACAGACTATGTCTTTAACCACTATGCTATTTAAACAGCAGGTGTTGTTGTACGTGATACATGTGTAAAGATGTGGTGTCTGTTAACTTCTTGCATTGTCAAACCAATTAGTCAATACTCCACAGTTCTCAAAACTAGTTCCCTACATTAGCTAACATCCAAACCAACAACAGGTGTAACAGTATCACTACATGACATTCAACACGTTAAATTAGAAAGAGATTACTTTAGATAGCTAATAGATATACAGTACCTTTAATGAAAACAATGACTCCAATCACTCCATGGGTGGTTTGTTTCTTTAGAAAACAATGACAGTTGAATTGCTAACCACTAGGTTTTGTGAACTACGCTATGTGAACTAAGCTATGTAAATCGAAATCGAGAGCATTATGTTCATTGTTGGTGCAGTTCGTCCATCGCAATATAACCATAAGCAGTTTTACTTTAGGTTTACTTTAATGCAGCTACTAAAGCTTTAGTCTAATTTTATAAAGCCATATACATTGTCCATCAGCAGTTGTCCCAAAGTGCTTTTACAAAAGTGGGGCATGTCTGTTAATAATTCTCATAAAAGCATCACAGAAAAATGTTTGAGCACTTTCTACACCAGGAATAAGGTTAATCTCCCAATCAAACTGATGTAAATCATCCACAAAACCTTGTTCCATAAACTGCTTCTAATTTCACTTGATTATAATACAAGGCTTTGTTTTCTCTAATTTAGCCTGTCTAACAGTTGACACAGTGGTCATTGATGTAATTGGCAAAGACAGAAGCTAAGTAGTATTTATGTGGAGCATTGGTGAGAATTAAATCTATTAGTGACGATTTTTCAGGATATTTTAGCTAGTAGGACTATTGACCACTTGAAAGAAATTTAAAGAATCATAGTGTGCTTTAAAATCATCAGACACTGGCTGTATGTAACCCCTTCCAATTAAAATCACCAATTAGGACAATTTCCATATTATTGATAGAAGATATAAGACAAATTAAAGATGGGAGAGCATTAATGGATGGTGAGGGAGGCCTGTAACAACCCACCACAGCAAAATGAAGAGATTTAGAAATCTCCAGGTCAAGAGTCTGTAATGCAAATTGTTTACTAACTGACTTGGAGAGTAACACATTTACATGATACCTACATTATATATATATATATATATATATATATATATATATATATATATATATATATATATTACTACAACCACACCTCTCAGGTCGATCTATCTTATATACATTATATCCATTTATGGTTATATCCTTATCACTTTGTTCTCATAATAAGAACCAACTAATATTGACAATTCAATATTTGAAAATTAGTCTGTGAATGACTCTTGGTGGATTTGAATTGTTTGACTGTTGTGAATGTGATGTGTTCAAGTGTAGCTCTTTTGTTCACAAACTGTATCCCAAAACGATTAGTTTGTTTGAATGTTGGGATTTGATTATAAAGCAGTGTCTATCAATTATATTCTCTCAGTATATTATCAGTCATAAATGTGTCTTATTCTCTAAGCTATGGCATTTTACAGCATGTTTCTGTGTATATGATAGTTGTTAATTAAGCCTGTTGCAGAATTAATCACAACTAACAGTTCAAATGAACAACTGAAATGTAATAGTCAATTTGAAAAGACAAACAATGGCTCTTGAATTTGTAAAAACTGCACATCATTATCTGCATGAAAGACCCACAGAACGGATAGGGGATAGTCATGTTCATTGTGGAGAGACCTCAAGTGGCGGGTTTGTAGGACTTGAGAGAATAATTATTTTTAATGATTAGTATTTTTGCAAAGTTCACAAGGCCCCTGATAATGTGAGGCCTGAGGCAGGTGCCTCTTTTGCCATATGGTAAGTCTTTCTCTGGGTTTATGGTCACTTTTAAAAAGCTGTGTAAGCCTTTGAAATTACAGCACTGCAAAAAAAAATAATAATAACGATTTAGTCAAGCAAAAAAAATCGGACAATGGGGTGCAAAGATTTTGCTTGTAATAAGAGACAAGATTCTGAAAACAAGCAAAATAGCCTTATTCTGGCACAACTTGATACTTAGAATGAGACAATTATTTTTTCTTTAAGTCTTTTTTATATTAATTCAAGCATTTTTTTCTTTTTTTCTTTATTTCTTAGGAAGATTTCTTTGCAGTGAGGACTTGCAATCATTCACCATATTCACCCGATTAGTTTGCTTCTTTTTATTGCAAACCTTGCTAAATGAATTAAAGCATTAAAAGCAGTCCTTGTTTTTGCCAGCTCATTTGAAAGAAAAGGGAGTCGGTGTTGTGTCTGCCAATAAATACAAAATGGATGACCATTGGGCGGATTCTCTGAGCACTTAGTTTAGAGGGAGTATGAGGTGTGCATTCAGAATAGAAAGTGCTTATCCCGCAGAGACTAGCAGCACCATGGAGAGCTCCGTGCTTGAAATGGTGGGCTTCCATGGAATTAACCAATCAGGTTGCGTCCTTTCTTTCTCTGCACCTAGGCTGTAACAGGTCCCCCATCGTACTAGAGTGAGCAATAGAAGTATTTTATTTTTATCAGCTTCAACACAGCTTCAACACAGCTTCAGATGATTAAGAATATAAAATCCATAGGACATGTCCTGCCTGCTGTGAAAGTTTATGGAGATTTATCTTTATCAAACATGAGAGTTGACGTTGTATGGCCCAATATGGAACCTTGAGGAGGATGCACTGTTTGCTTTTGTTCAGGTGATGTATTAGTTCTAAATTTCATTAATTAGATCAAGGAACTCCTTGGCAGTTCCCCATTGTATGGCTTGATACAATACAATCAAGCAGACCATTAATGGCTTATACAACATTTCAAGTAACTGCACTGCAAAAAATGCTTCCTTAAACATAAGGAATAAATGTTTAAATGAGCAAAAACATCTGCCAAATGACTAAAAGCTGTAAGCCCCATAAAACCTAGTGGGCATTATTTCACCATTAATTTCTTCCATGGGGGATTTTCCGATCCATTTCAAATAAGGTCTTAGTTCTTGTGTAGGCAGGCACGTGGACAGGAAGGCCTCAACCTGTAAATGCCCCTTTTGCTCCATAGTGCCCTTTTTTCCTTCGACATGCGTCACTCAATTCGACAGGCATGTGTCCTCCGACCATGTGAGCTGACAACATTCGTTCTGGAGACAACCTTTTTTCAGTTTTGGTACATGCCCCTGGAAAGGTCTGTGCATGGCATTGCATGTGGGCTTACACCACCTTGGCATTTTGCTAAATATCTGCAGGACAAGGTGATGTTTAACAATGTCTTTGCCTATATTCAGCCCAGAAAATGTTTGTAGAGTGAATTGATGCAAATATCTTGACAAATGTCGCCTTGTCCTTATGAGATTTACACAGTTGTCAAAACACTGAGCACCAGGGTGTGACAAATCAAAACACTGACCTTAACTGAAGTGAATCTAAATGCGAAAACATGTTTTGCCGCTAGTTTTGTGGACATTTCGATCGACTATTCCTGTCTTTGGGATGAGACAATTTTTCTTTTAACAAGACAGAAAATTCAGTAATTCAGATGCAATTAGATTTTTTCAGAACAAGACAATAATCCACAATTTCTCAAAACAAAAATATCAGGATTTTTGAAATTTGTTATTATGTCTGAATTCTTTTTTTCAGATTTTTCAGTCATTTTCTTTTCTCACCCCATTTGAAAATTCTTTGTTTAGTTCAAGCATTTTATCTTAATATCAATTTTTTTAAACATATTTTTGAGGAATCATTTTTGGCAGTGAGGACTAAAAATCCTTTACCATGTTCACCCGACATGTTTGCCAGCAACCATGATGTGACTTAAATGCCAATACCCCTCGATGTGCTTGCAGTGTTTGAATGTGTGGAAGTTAATTGCATTTTGTTTATCTCACAATTTAATTCAATTAGATTAGCTCTCTTGCTTTGTCTCTTCCTCACACACACACACACACACACACACACACACACAAACAGACTAGGCCAAAGAGGCTAAAGTGTTGCTATTACCCATTTAGCCAAAGTGCTCATTAATACTGTGATGACAGCCTGTACCAACCTACTGTATTTGTTAATTGTCTCAGTTAGTCTAAAAAAGCCAGTATGGATAGAAAGCAAGAACTGACTTACATAGTATTTGCCACATCATCATAAATATCATGTGTCATTAGCCTAAGCTACTTGCCATCATCATCATCTTCATCCGCTTATCCGGTATCGGGTCGCGGGGGCAGCAGCTCCAGCAGGGGACCCCAAACTTCCCTTTCCCGAGCGACATTTGCCAGCTCTGACTGGGGGATCCCGAGGCGTTCCCAGGCCAGTGTCGAAATATAATCTCTCCACCTAGTCCTGGGCCTACCCCGAGGTCTCCTCCCAGCTGGAC
>JACXGI010014403.1:0-11732 GCA_016801175.1 Esox masquinongy | reverse complement strand
ATAGGGGGTAGTGTTTTGGATAGGGGGTAGTGTTTTGCGTGTCCTCCCAGGGCAAAAATTGACAAGATGTATGTGTGTGTATGTGTGTGTGGGTGTATGTGTATGTGTGTGTGTATATGTGTATGAAAATGAGATGTTTGTATCTGGTGGTTGATGTAAATGATATGCTATACTGGTCAGATTTATTTTGTTTTCCAATGACACACCACACACAGAAGCACAGATACACCGCACACACTCGCAAACACACACACACACACACATTTGTGATGGCAGAAAAGAGAAGTGTATGGTAAAACTGATTTGTGAATCCTCTACAAATCAGTTGTACCATACACTTCTCTTTTATGCCATCTATCAACCTCGGTTCATCTCTCTCTACCTCTGCATCTTTCTCTTTTCACTCCTCTACATCTTTGTCTTCACTCCTCTTTATCTTTCTCTCTTCACTCCTCTAGATCTTTTTCTTCACTCCTCTACATCTTTCTCTTCACTCCTTTACATCTTTCCCTTCACTCCTCTACATCTTTCTCTTTTCACTCCTCTACGTCTTTGTCTTTTCACTCCTCTACATCTCTCTCTTCACTCCTCTAGATCTTTTTCTTCACTCCTCAACCTCTTTCTCTTCTCTCATCTACATCTTTCTCTTCACTTCTCTACATCTTTTTTGTTCACTCCTCTCTCTATCCCACTGGGCGTGGCAGTAGGCGTGATAATAAGCAAGGTTGGCCCATCCATTCTCTGAATTTTAAGGGCCACGGCAAATGTATTTTCTGCAATTCTAAATCAAGCTAAGAACAGAGCAAACTTCGCTCACATTCAGCAGATCATGTAGCTATGCCATTAAATCATTTTTGCTAACAAAATATTCCTAAAATGCCCAGATAATCTACATTTCACCAAGTTCTGGCATTTTTTACAGATGTTCATATTTATTTTTATTATTATTTACCTTTAATTTAAACAGGAAAATCATTACAGGTCTGTCATGGATGACTAAATTGTCAACGGAGATAACCAGCACAAAATAAGTAAATGTGACTATAAATGCCTGCACACAACACACAAAATAAAACCAAACAGTCTTATGTATGACAACATTTCAAAGATATATATATATATTACTTTGTTTAATATATACATAATATATATATATATGTCTTAAAAAAAATACAATCAATAAATAGCATGACATAAGAGAAACATTTCAAAAACTAAAAAAAACTATCACAAGCAGACAGATTTTTCATAAAGCAAAAATTCATAAATATCACATCCACAACTGAGAATGTCACATCCATAAGGGTTGATTTTCCTCTCTAAAGTAAACATTATTTTTATAATTGTTGTTTTTGTAATGCAGCTATGCCTTTTAAAGTGGTTATTAATATTTTATCCTAAGAATGTAAGATTCATAGACATTCGCCAAAGTTTCTGTTCTCCCAAAAATGCCTGAGTGTTGTTCCCTTAACATAAATTGGGATTCATTATGATTATGTAATTTTGTTTGAACTTCTTTTGTAGGGTTCAACAAAAATTTACATTAAAATGCTCATTCATTCTTGATATTTAATTTCTGTGAGACAATGTCTTCAGGATTTTGTGTGAAAATGTCACATCCATGACGCTGGAATTGCCCATATGTCAATTACATAAACTGCAAACCGGCTGGACGTGTAAATCCTGACAGATCGTTGAGCACTCTGCTCTCCACATTTTAGCCCTACAGCCAAAATGTAATGAACACTTCAGTCGAAGCACCTGGGGATGGGTTTTTTGAGAGCCCACGGCTATCGAACGGCCATCGTCTTTCCAGACGTTGCTTTCTACTGTATTTCATCGAAAGTCCACACCTCATTCCGACAGAGGCAAAGTTTTTATTTTTAAGGGCGGATATCTTTTATGCAGTCTCTGGCATTTCCTGAATTGTTCTCATTGGTGTGACACACATCTTTGCTGCTATGATTAAACATTGCAGTATTTGTCCTAGCAGATGCAGGAGTGTGTCAGTGTTCGATTTGATTTCAAATTATTTGCGGCTCTGTATAAGACCTGAGTGAAATATGTGTCTCAAATGTAATGATGCATCTCTTTCAACAGCAAGGCTGTGCACAGTGGGTCTGTCAAGGTTTTTCTTAGCTGTGTGTCAGTCGCAGTGATCGGGTAACCAGAATATTCTCTGTTTAGGGATAGTTTGTTTTTTTCAACTGATTCTTCCCAGTGTGTGAAATAGTTTTCTTTTCTGTTTTTTCATGATTTGGTTGGGTCTTTCTTGTTCTCCTGGGGCTCTGTGAGATTTGTTTGGGGTTTTTCTCTCTCTCACTTGCTCTCTTTTTCATCTCTTTCTCTGCACATCTCCACTTTTCCCAGGTGATCCCTCTTTCCACTCTCAAAGAATCCCCAGTCGAAACATACTGACACACACACTCACACACAAACACATTCCCAGCAGAATACAGCTACAGAGGTGAGAACAACAGAGACAGACAAAAATAACACACTTTTCAAACAGTTGGAAATCACCATCACACGTGCACACACAAAAACACAGACACGAAAAGCACACACACATTTACATTGTGTGTGTGTGTTTGGTGTGGTGTGTGTGTGTGTGAGTCACCACTAGAAAACCGTGCAGTAAAATACCTCTCTCGTCCATCTTTCTCGCTGAAGGAAGGGAGAGAGAGAGGGAGAGAGAGTGACAGGAAGGAAAGAAGAGACAGAGAGAGACCAAGATAGAGGAAGAAGCCAACAGAAAGCGACAGGAAGAGGAGAGAGTTAGGAAGATGCTGGCAGAAAGAGAGGGAGAGAAGAAGAGGCAGAGAGACAGAGTGAGTAAAAATGAGGAGGGCAGACAGTGAGGGAGAGGAGAAGAGAGGGAGGAAGGGAGATAGAAGGAGTGAGCGTGAGGGGGAGAGGGTGTGAGGGTGGGGGGAGAGAGGGAGACAGGGGAGCTCTAATTGTGTGTTGGAGTGTTAAATTCACCACAGAGCCTTAAAAGACAGTAGGGTCACACAGGCTCGTGCACAGCGGGAGCGCCGCCAGTCTACAGAATGTCATATCTATTTAGATAACCAGCGTTATTAAGCATCGTCCTGGGTGTTGTGTTTACGCCCGCTTGTGCGTGCGTGTGCCTGGTCTACGTGCGTTCGCCATATCGACAGGCCAAATCCTAGCCTGCGTCGTGTGTGCGGGTGTGTGTTCAGACCTAACCGTGTATCATACAAGCACTCTATACATATACACGCCATTATCCTTGCTTACCGTGACCGTCGAGTCTCCCTCCTCCTCCTCTCTCGTTCACTGCGTCTCCTCCTTCATCCCTCCTTCCCGCCTCTCCTCTCCTCCGGTCCCCCAATCCCTCCTTCCCGACGTTTATGCTCTGTTATCGGCTCCCTCGTGCCCTCTCTTTCCTCCCTGCCAATGCATGAAAAACGACCCCGTGTAATAAGCAGCCCGGTTGCGCCCAACGATGCCACGCGCACAGTGTGTGTGTGAGAGAGAGAGAGAGAGATACGGGATTAAAAAAGGGAGTCAACCGATAAACGAGATGGGAATTATTATCCGACACCGCAAGCCTATCCTCCTGGCGGAAAAAAACACTCCTCCGGAAGAAAAAAACAACCCACTGTAGCGTTGCACACGCGCGCACTCTATCCGAGATCTCCTTATAAGAATCGACGGTCTTTCCCGCTGTTGCACGTCACGCAACAATGTATAGACGGTTAAAATAATTCCCTAGGGTCTCAACTGACTGTTGCCTGTTATACTCGCTTCTGTTGATGTAGGTAGTAAAAATAAAACACATAAACGTAGGCTAGGACAAGCTAAAAAACGCTTATAGTCGAATTCCCTTCCGTTGATTCCAATGAAACGCAATCGGACGGTTGAGCTCGTGCTATTGACCGTGGAAGCCAATGCCAAACCTTTCAGGAGCGGATCTCAGCCATTGTGGGCACAGTACGTATCATGACTCCTCTCTCTCTCTCTCCCTAGGCTGTAGAATGCGGTAGGATCCAAGACAACACACACAACCGTATAGGCTTTCATGGTGGCCTCACACACCTCACTGCCGTGTAGAGGTGACGAATGACGAACTAATTATAATGGAATACCTGGATGGGCAGTCGTGGACAACGCGCTGGGTTTTCTCAATGGCAGCGATTTCTGTTAAACGCGGCCTCGCCTCGCCTTGTGCCCGGACTGATGTTGTATCTCTCTATCTCGCTCGTTCTCACTCTATCACTCTCTCCTCTTTTCTCTCGTTTTCTGTCTCCATCAGTGTCCGTTTTCTGCGTGCGTGCGAACACACGCTTTCACACACGCGCGCGCGCACACACACGCACTGTAAAATATATAGAAGCCTTTATTTTCGTTAAACCTATAAATGTTCATTTTCAAATATGCCTAATTTTAATTGCTGTATGTCTCTAAGATATCTATTATGCAGTGAATTCTATTATTTGCCTATATAAAACATTTGACCAAGGAGTTAGACCCATAAAACAGAATGGCTGGACCTAACGGATGCTTGATTATGATTTAAGGTGACAGAACCCTAAATGTGAACGGCAAATTACTCCATAAAAATCCAAACTCGTAGTAATAACGTTAATTCCTCAGGAGTTCATTAAATGTTTCTCAACAATGTAACTTTATCTGTTACATTAATATTACATTATTTCCACTTTTTGGTGAAGACGTCATTTTGATTTCCATAGAATGCCTAGAATTTCATGATTTAAGATTTTAAAAAATATATGAAAATGAACGCATAGCCTTGTCGGCGTCTTTGCGGGATTAAGTAGCCTAACTAATGTATACCGTCATATACCATATATTCTGTCATTACAGGACGCATTTATCTGGAGAATAAACATGTACTGTATTTTAATAATCATCAGTTGTATCCAGATACTGGCTGTGCTGATGTAGATACAGGGACATGATTGCTTTAAATAGCTAGCTAGCTACAGTCAGTCGTCAGTGAATTTCTGATTTGATGAAGCCGCCATTTAAACACCGGCCTCTACAAAGTCAACACCCCCTTGAAGTGTTTCACATTTTGTTGTGTCAGTCCCTTTCATGTGTTATCCACACAGCACACTCTACACTTTAAAGTGATGTTTTTGTATTATTGCGAAGATAAATGATGTACCAAAAATACAAAACTGAAATGTAATTATTGGTCTCCATTAGTCCATGTTAATACTTGGTACAGGAACCTCTGGCAGTCACTGCAGCTGTGAGTCTGTCCTAGATAGGTACTTTCACCTTTCAATTCACAGAGCTTTGGCTGTGTGTTTCGGGTCTTTGTAACGTAGAAAGAGTACGCTTTCTTGGTTCTACACCCCCTAGTCACGCTCCGGATGGGGCCATGTTGTGTCCGGATGCCCCATCTCAGGGCGCAGTTTTTACACTGTGATAGTTTATGTGATGGGGGACTAGGGTCAGGGGGAATAATATGCTGGATATAGTTTTTTATACTAGGTGTACTTCCACTGATGTCTGCGGTGTCCCATTCACACCAGACCACCATGTTATTGAGGACCTGAGTCCTTGGACCTTGGCTTAGAACTACCTGGCCTGACAAGTCCCAGTTGCCTCTCTGTCCCAGAGTCCCTGTCACTGCCACAGCCCATCTGGTCGTACCTGTCTTTGTCCACCTGGTCATACCTGTCCTTGTCCACTTGGTCATACCTGTCCTTGTCCACCTGGTCATACCTGTCCTTGTCCATCTGGTCGTACCTGTCCATGTCCACCTGGTCATACCTGTCCTTGTCCACCTGGTCATCCTTGGCCTTGTCCACCTGGTCGTACCTGTCCTTGTCCACTTGGTTGTACCTGTCCTTGTCCATCTGGTCGTACCTGTCCATGTCCACCTGGTCATACCTGTCCTTGTCCACCTGGTCATACCTGTCCTTGTCCACCTGGTCATACCTGTCCTTGTCCACCTGGTCGTACCTGTCCTTGTCCACCTGGTCGTCCCTGTCCTTGTCCACCTGGTCATACCTCTCCTTGTCCACCTGGTCGTACCTGTCCATGTCCACCTGGTTGTACCTGTCCTTGTCCACCTGGTTGTGCAGCTGATCTGGATTCCACCTAAAGACTGGATGCAGCCCATCTGTATGTATTGACCCGCTGGTCATCTGAAAAATGCAAAAATGTTGATGTGGCCAAAAATGGATTTGTACTCTTATAATATCATCCGGCACAGCCAGCAGAGGACTGGTTAACTCCCAGAGTCCTCTTCTTCTCTAGGTTTATCCTTAGCTTTCAGTCCTACTAGGGAGTTGGGGAGGGGGGCGGTGCCCCAGAGTCGCCCTGGCTAATTTTGTCTATTCGGGGTGGGGGGTGAAATAATCAGTCCCCACACCCCACCCCATTCCAACCAGAGAACCCTGGCCAGTGATAAAGCTAGCTTTCTGGCACCCCTCTGAGGGTTTAGTGGTTAATTAGCCCCTCCAGTGGCCCCTTCCAGCAAGTCTGCTTCCTCCGTGAGCGAAGCGGAATCACATTATTCACCACAAAAGAATCCTTAATCACATGGCTCGTGCATTTGGCTGTCTGATTGAGAGCGGAAAGGTAAAATACCATCGAAATAACGTTATCCGGTTTTGAGGTTTACATCTATTTATCAGTTTCTGAGGTTTATGAAAATAACGGCAAAACCAATCTGGTCCTTTTCCTTCCACGTATTTAAAAGCAGAACATGAGCTGTACCATTCAAGTCGCAAGCGTGTCCTGAAATGCATGGGATTATTGATCGCCCTCTGAGTATTGGCAACAGCATGAAAAAATGGAGGACTCAGAGTAAGTTGGTAGTAAGTTGTGAGTTGTGTTTAGTAAGTTGGTAGGGGTCGAGGGGCTGGTCTGGGATTCACAGTTGGTTCTTGTATAGTCTCTGACGGAGTCTATCTTTCACCAATCACAGGAGGAGAAGAAGAACAAGTTGGTAAATAATGTCACCTCTCAATAACGTTGTCATTATTTCATGTTTTTAATTCTAAGCTAAGCATCAACATCAACGCCAGTCACATTTCCATTAAAACATATTCTAATAGTGGAATTAACCAGCCACCTCTATGCGGTGCGTTCTGTACAGATCCTTCCTGATTATTGCTTTAAGAAGCAAACACCAATATACCATATGCATTTGACTGTAATGTCTAAGTAGCCTACCTTACACATATTATTCAAGTTGTCTATCTCATGCAAATTGGTTGGATTAGAGAACAATTTCATGAATACACAAGTATTTGGTTGTGGCCAACCATCCTTCAGGAAGGCTATTGTTTACAGGCCACCACCTGAAGTCCATTCTGACCCCATTCCAGCCTTAACACCAAAGGAAAATATCTTGAAAAGCTACGGTGTTTTTGCTTTATTTCATTTAACCTTCATTTAACCAGGAAAGAACCCATCAGAGACAAGCAACCTACTACTTAGACACACACTGACAGCACCTACAAAATGACAGCACCTACACAATGACAGCACCTACACACAGAAAGCACCTACAAAATGATAGCACCTACACAATGACAGCACCTACACACTGACAGCACCTACACAATGACAGCACCTACACACTGAAAGCACCTACAAAATGACAGCACCTACACACTGAAAGCACCTACAAAATGACAGCACCTACAAAATGACAGCACCTACACAATGACAGCACCTACACACTGAAAGCAGTTGTTTGCGGTTCGACATCTAAGGGCTGTGACACCCTGGTCTAACGGAAATAGACTAATTATGAAAATTCCCACGTGCAGCCTGGCAGCCCACTGGTTTAACGTAAGGCCTAACATATACAGACTATCGTCCATGTAAAGACCAATCACTGGGGACTGGTCATTCCATCCAAACACACAGTCCTTACTGTCTCTCTTTTTGCACTGATGTCTTCATACGTCACATCCATGTCGGCCTCCCCTCTCCTCTCCACCCCCCAGGGACAGCGTCCAGTCAGACCGTCCCAGCACCTGGCCCCCATCTGGGTGGTCGGGACACGGCCGTTCTACTTCCACCCACTCAAACCTTTATTTTATTTAATTTGCCTTTTTTTATAGAGACATCAACTGAGGCCCGGGTCTCTTCTATGGCTGAGAATGTGCATTCCAATTACGAAAACACAAAATGGGAATAAAACATACATTAAGAAAAGCTATCAGGATTGTCAATAAAAGATCCTTTAACAGAAATATAAAATGTTATTTTCACATCACATTTTCACAGTAACTGTTCTAACTTGAGTTTCTTCAGTCTACAGTTTGGATCTTCCAGTCCAGCAGAGAGCAGCTTCACTCCAGAGTCTCCTGGGTGATTGAAGCTCAGGTCCAGTTCCCTCAGGTGGAAGGGATTTGACCTCAGAGCTGAAGCCAGGGAAAGAACAGCCTTCCTCTGTGACTCTACGGAATGACAGCCTGCAGAGAGGTCAGCCTGATTTCACAACAGGACTGTTGCCCTCTGGTGGTGAGAGATGAGGTTGAACCCATCTCTTATTGAAGATCCTGAATTGCACTGTTTTGAGAAGTACCTCAATAATTTATCAATAGCCGTTCACCTGGGTATGGAGGCCTGGAGGTGACATTGAATGTTTTTTTTTTTTTTATAAAACGTGCTCTCGTTTTTTAAAGTGTGCTCTTGTTTTTCTAAAAACATGCTCTTGTTTTTTAAAAAGTGCTCTCGTTTTTTGAAAACGTGCTCTCGTTTTTTAAAGAGTGCTCTCGTTTTTCTAAAAACGTGCTCTTGTTTTTTAAAACGTATTTTCGTTTTTCGAAAAATTGAGAGCACGTTTTAAAAAACGAGAGCACGTTTTTAGAAAAACGAGCACACTTTAAAAAACGAGAGCACACTTTAAAAAACAAGAGCACGTTTTATAAAAAAAATAATTCAATGACACCTCCAGTAAATACAGATTTTGTATTAATTTATTCAGGGAGACAAAATACACATTATTAAGAATGTGTTAACAAACACTTTTATAATCGCAGTTCCAATGTGAGACAGAATGTTTTTCTCTAGATTCAGTTGTACCTCCCCCAGTTAACACATTATTTGACTTTCTAGTTGAGCTGACTTGCTGGTAACTGTAATGATGTCATGCTTTGACCCATCATCTGTTTATTGTGCAGGTTTTTAAGGACTAACCTATGTTTCTGTAGTGTACAGTGTATATCCCTGTGTCCCAAGGAGAGAAGCTTCACTCCAGAATCCTGCAGATCGTTGTGACTCAGGTCCAACCCTATCAGATCGAGGGGAGTTTGAACTGAGAGCTGAGGCCAACGCTTCACGGCATCTCTCTGTCAGATCACAGCCATTCAGCCTCAATGGGAGATATATTCCAACATGATGAGTGTAACGTTACTTTAAAAACAACATTTGAAAAAAAAGACCACACAACCACGTTACTGTATTTGATTTACAAAAGCATTATCACGGGCAGTTAACATTAGGAATCAATACAAAAAAATGCAGTTATAAACGGTGCGGTTTGAGCGCTGAGTGCTAAGAGTCTGAAATTCATGGTATACCAGAAAAAATTGATTTATTATTTTATCCCCTTTTCCTCTCCTCCCAAATTTGTGACGCCAATTTAGGATAATGGCTTGCTTCCACAGCAGGTTTGTTTAGGTCGTAGTTCAAGGTTATGGTCAATGTACCAACCTTAGTGTAGATTAAAGCTTACGCATAGTACATTGTGATCAACATTACATCGAAACATTAGCAAAATCAAAAATGTTTTGTCAGTATCAAGCTTGATATTTTCGTTAAAAATTAAGTTATTTAAAAGTCAAATAAATATCTACAATCCTTTATAACCATAATTCTTTAAAAATGGGGTATTAGTGATCTTGATATTATAATATTACTTTGTCTCGTGTTTAGAGATGTATGATTTCTTTCTATCCTGTGTGGATGCCTTTGCACGTTGAATAGTGTTCTGTATACTTTTTTTGTCTTGTGTCGCAAACCATAGTATGTTTGCTCTTTTAAGTGTGGGAGTGTTACGCATGCATGTACCCTATATGTGCGTTTGTGTTTTTCCCCTCCTGCTGTTTCCCCAGGTGTCCCTTATGTTCCTGATTGTGCTCGTTGGTGTTTCCCACCTGGCAGTCATGAGTGCATCGCCTGACTGCTGAGGTGGACCAATCAGTGGGCATCCTTCCTAATTGCACCACCTGTTCCTTTTTCCATTACCCAATCGCATCACACATCCCTTGTTTAAAAACCCAGTCAGTTGGTTCTCCCAGAGAGACTCTTTTGATTTACCCCACATGGACATAGACACTCTTGAGATACATACCCTTTTTGATACAGACACTTTGTTCATACATACATCACTTAGTTTAGCACATACATCTCACTTTGTCCTGTTTCATGTGAGTATGTATTGCTGTGGTGTTTTGTTTGGTGTTGTCTAGTCAATTGTTTGCTGTGTGCTGTTTAGTCCTTGTTCAATCTGTGTGTTTTGTTTATCCCTGTGTCCCTGGGAAAAGGGGTTTCTTAGCAAGTCGCCCTTGGGCATACACAACCTATAGGAAAACCTTTGTCTAAAAACAATAGTTAGAACTGAGCGGACCACCCACTGTATTTTTGTATTGGTTAGTAGTCAGCTAAGCGGTTCTTGATGCAGGCAAGTTCAGTTTAGGGGTGTTTGGACTATATTATTTCATTTCTTGGGTTCAGCTCAGCCCCTTTTCCCTAACCCCTTTACCGTGTGTTTAAATAAACGTTTTATGTTTGACGGTAGCTTTGGTTGTCTGTGTCGTTTGTTCTCACTGTTCATTTACACTACACTTTGCATGAGTTTTATGTTACGGGTCTCTGTACCATCCACCCTAGACAGCTAGAGCCACAGGGTTCGTAACAGGTTTTCTATTTTTCCTTAAAGCTGAGACTTGATCTAGTTTTGGCTCCCGGAGGTATTTTTCTCGTGCTGCACACATGGATATGTTTGCCCTATGTTGTCTAGGTGCTTGGACTGTTGTTTATTGGCCAGTGATATTGCACCGACACTGTCGAGTTTTGGCTTGGTTTGTTATGGTTTGCAGTTCATTTTGGCGTTTTAATCCTGTTCAAGGGCTTTCTGCGTTACTCTGCCTTTTTGCTGTCTCCTGCTCCATTTTGAAAGACATTGCCAGTTTTCACATGGTTTAAATGGTTATACGGTTACCATTTGTGGTTACTAGAATGGATGGCAATCATGTTCTGTATTTGACAGTTGTGTACAGCGGCCTTTGCTCACACTACTGTGCCAACACCAAGGTTGTGGGTTTGAATCCCACTGAGGTAACATAGAAATCTCTGGCCTTATGGTGGTGATTCTGTACATTTCAATCTGAACATACAAGGCAAAACAATATAAAATAAGTCTATTCACGAAATGGTTGAGAGATCAATTAGGAACAATGAGCAACAATGATAGTAAAAGGTATTTTAACAATAGAGAAGAGACTCCCATCAATTGTAATGCATGTACATTGTATGAACATTATGTATTTCAGTGTGAAACAGATCTTTCTACATCTACACTCTGATGTTCGATCTTTTTTGTTGTCAGTCAATGTCAGATGTCCTTAGAATTTTGAGAAAAGGGCTTTTTTGATGATCTGTTTTTTGTGTGAATAGTACCAAAGCAACTAAAACTAACAGTAGCAGAGAGATATTGCGGTGGACAGGCTGAGTTGGGTTGGACAGGGTGAGTCGCGGTGGACAGG
>JACXGI010014402.1:0-19097 GCA_016801175.1 Esox masquinongy | reverse complement strand
ATATTGATTAGATAATGGCCTGTTTTATATTGATTAACTGTTGGCCTGTCTCTGTCTCTCAAACACACTCCACTTTTTCTCCACCCCTCCCTCTCACATGTCTCCTAGTCTTTCCCCTCTCTTTCTCATCTCTTCCCCCTTCTCATGCCGGTCAACATGGCATGGAACATTACAGTCCACTATACCTTCATGGAAAGAGGTTGTGGGTCAGAAGAATATCCCCCAGGTCCTGTAACCATTATTGGGGAGAAGGAGGGGGCACAGACCTGGGCGCCCCTGCATGTCTTTCCACAGCTTATAATGCTGTTTTCACTGATGAAGAATTGTCACTTGTCAGGTGCAGAATGACTGATAAGAGATTTGTGAAATCATCCTCCCTATAGAATGTTGGGGCTGCCATCATAATACTCTGTCTCCTTCTCTCTGTCACGCACACACACACACACACACACACACACACACACACACACACAAATCATTAATAGAACGTAGAAGAGGAGTAAGGTCAGGCACAAACACACGCACACATACATAAAAACATGTATACAATCAATCAAATCAATCATATTGATTTCATAAAGCCCATTTTTACATATATCACATGTTGATTGTATTGATACTTAATCTAAAATCCCCGAAAGCAAGCAACAAGAAGTAATCGATGCACAGGGGTTATGAAAACCTCCCTGGTATATTTGGAGACTAGAAAGAAACCTAGAGAGGAGCCAAACTCTGAAGTGTGGCATATCCTCTTCTGGATGTGCCGGGTGAAGATTATAAGCAGCCTCAGAGGCAGGTGGAACTTGAACAGCGACAGCTAAGAGTCATCAGACCAGGTTTAAGCCTAAGACGTGGCCCAAGGAATCAGGTCCTCCAAGGACAACAGGAAACGTAGTGGGAGCACTCCTAACTAAAGGGATACCCCAGCATGGAACTCAGATTGACCCCAGTCACCTAAACTAGGGACCGAGACCGGGACAACAATGACTCTGTGGCCAGGTGTGTAAAACTACCCCGGACATGCCCAACCGGGCGAGACATAGTTCCAGACACTTTCCAAATCACCTGACCACTAAATTGACACCAAACCAACCTCAAACCTCTCAGAGGGAGGGCCGAGTGTAGCCCACAGAGTTCTTTCCCATCGTGTTAGGGACGGCATGGCAACGAGAGTCCCAGTCAAAGCATTGCAGAGAGGATAAGAGGAGGTGGGAGCCTGCCAGACTAAGGCGTTTTTTTCAGTCCTGTGGCCTGCCGTTCACCTTCACACCCCTGGGCCAGACTACACCCACCCTAGGACATACTGAGGAGATTAGTAAATGCTTGAAGCTTGAGACTTGTGAGAGCCTGCGCCTCTCACATGAATCGGTAGATCAGTCCACAGTAGTGCATCTCTATGCGAGAAAGGCCTGCTTTCAGCTGCTTTTTAGAGATTCTAGAAAGCGTAAGGAGCTCTGCGTCTTGTGACTGTAGTGAGGGTCGGTTTTAGGCATCAGTGACTTAAGCGGACACTTAAGGGCCCCGAACAATAGGGGGCCCCCGGCCGCTAGGGGAGGGGGCCCCAAATCAAATTTTGCTTAGGACCCCCAAAAGGCATGGGGGCCCTAAGCAAAATTTGTTCAGGAGCCAGCACTAACCCTAGTTTATATACATAGGTTTACCCCCCCTTTACCCCCCCTACACACATACACAGATCAGATCAGAAAGACAAAGATCGATACCATCTCCCAGTACCGCGCTCAGCGGCTCCTGAACAAATCTGTAAAAGTCGGTGTGTGTTTCCTGGTTCTGGTCCAGACTAAAGAGATAAACAGCCTTTGAACCCCCAGCCAGCTGTGATATCTTATCCAAGCCTGATATTATGATACACTGCAGTCAGGTAGCCACATTTCAAACCCTCCAGGCTTGAGTCTCCCCTAACAACTTGGAATCCTGTCAGGTTCTGGTATTATTCAGCCTTCAGGGTTAAGGGTTTTAGTGCTGTGGAAACCTTAAAGGAGAGGTGTGATAATAAGACAGAGATATAAATCAGCAGAGTTATGGTTTTCTCTCTCTCCTCTGACAGATGATGTCATCACAGTGGTAAAAAGCTCTCCAAAGGGTGCTTCATTGAGCCATGTGGCTCCACCAACAAATATGTGATCCTTTTGTGTTTTACAGACAAGGGTTCTTTGTATGACAAAGGGGTTATACGGAACCATTAAGTCCGTGCAAAACATTCTGTATGTTACTGAGATGTGTTCACTTTCAGGGGCCAACGTGCACATCCCTGTCAGTCGTTCTGAATGCCATTAACAATTCCAACTTATTGGAGATGCTGTTGCCTTTGGACTCCAACAGGAATTACACATCGTTCTGCAGGCCAGAATACTGTGACTCATTGGCCTCATGTGACCTGTAAACCACAGATTTAATAACACCACATGTTTAGGGTGTATTAGGGCCCTTAAAATATGTAATGCCGGGTCATACATTATTACACTTTAAAGGCTAATCAGACTGAACCATTCAAAGAAGTTTCTAGGAAGTACCCTGATTAAAGACTTCTTGGAGCAACCTTTCATAGAGGCATTTCAGAACAAAATAACTTTTAGATTATGAAAATGGCTCTCGGTGGAACCCTTCATAGAGAGTTCTAGATAGAACTGCACCGTGGTTTTGCTTAGCACCTTCTTGTCTGAGAGTGTACAGCTAAAAAATAATATAAGAACTATTTTAATATGGAATGCACTTTATGTCCTCTCAAATGTTTCATTTAAATGCCGTCCATTCAACTCTATGACCAGGTCATCCCTGGTGGTCATGAGCAGGGCCATCTCTAACCTTTGGTTTGTGTGTGTGTGTGTCTATGCCATTTGGGATGGTCCCTCAGCGAGCTTTTCAAACTCTAAAACAAATGAAATAGGTTACACTGAGATATCACCTGTCATTGATCAGGAAAGAACAACCGTTTTAATGTAACAGCTGTTTGTTGTGTTTGGCGAGTTTGGTTGCTATGGACGTTTCTGTTACAGTGACATATTTTCTTGGTTTCTGTGAAGTCAGAATAATATTGTTGGACCATTGTTGCACTTTATATGTTGATGTGGCATGTCTGTGTTCGTCTGTCTATCTATCTATCTCTGTCTGTCTGTCTGTCTGTCTGTCTGTCTCTGTCTGTTTCTGTTTATCTGTCTATGTCGGTCTGTCAGTTTGTCTTTCTGTCTGCTCTCCATTTCAGTCATTCACATTTTCTCTCCATCTCATCCTCTCTCACCTCACTCTGGTAATCCAGGATATAAACAAAAATATATCGTTGTTAAATCAAGTTTTGGTTCCACACAGCACCCCATATTTGACCACAGACAAAACATTGTAATGAAACTACCCTGTTGAGACAAGATCCCATGAATTTACCAAACGAGGAATAAACATAAATTTTACTGCTGGAGATTGCAGAATGTTGCAGAAGAATGATATCAGGTGCATCCCAAAGGATGCCCTATTCACTAGACACGGCGCTCCGTTTAACCAGACTTGTGAGGTCACTGCTGAGAGGTACTATACTGGTTTTACTGGAAATAGGGTGCAAATTGGAAAACAAGCAGAGAATGTTATAAAAATAGAGGAACGTCAGAGACAGCTGGTTTTAAAGGATCTCTCTCTCTCTGCCTGTAACAACTGGATGTTTTAGAGACCCCTCGTTCAGACCCAGACCCTCAGGGCTTTGGCACCTGATTCCTCTCAGTCTACAGAATGTGTTTGTGTTTGTAAATCCTCTAACATGATGACTGAGAAAGGCTCTCATGCCTTGGTATTACACTGAAATGCTTTAGTATTTTGTGGTAATATAATCAAAATTCATCTACTAAAGAATAATTTTATCTTTTTTTACGGCAATGCCAACTGTGAATATACAATACGCTGTCTGAAGTGTTTACTACCGCTACTATTTGAAGTCCAGGCATCTACTAATACATGTTTACAATCTCATTCATTTTGGTCCATTAATATTAGTATTTTGTAAAAGTAAATTTTTTTTCTTGAATTTATCACACTATGGACAAATAGACATAGTTCCATCCCCCCATTTTATGTCAGCATGTTGTGTGTTTGTTGTAAAATACGCTTGCTAAAATAGTGGAAAAAAATCTGGATCATAATTTGTAATGAAAAAATAGTAAACTTGTGTGTTATGTACGTCATTTGTATTTTACAGATCTAGAAAGACACAAAATGTGTTTATATAAATCCAGTTCTGGAGTGTCATTTACAATATACACAAATACATAAATATTCAAAAAGGCATTGCCTCATTTACATTTGTAATGCTATAGTTCAGAAAACAGTTTCACCCAGTCAAAATGTATCAAATAGTTTTGTCTAGATTCTGCTGGTAAAAGTTGATTATGATATAATTTTCCCTGGCTGTAAGGGTTAATGTACAGGCTGGCTGTGTAACCTAACTCCAACCCACCATAACCCAACACACAGTTAGCTACAAGCCTGGGATGAGTTTGCATGAATATGGTATGCTTTGAAGCGACTCACAAGGGGCAAGAGCATTTGTTCTGTTTTTCCAAAAGTGATGGGTTGGGGTGGCTGAGTGAAAACCCTTCAGGGTAAACAACTAGACCCATCCCTGTTCCCTCTGTCTTTCCCGATCTGAAAAAACCTTCCCTTTGGACAACCTTCCATTTGTGTATGTGTGTGTGTGTGTGTGTGTGTGCGTGTGTGTGCGTGTGTGTGTGTATGCACTCCTTACCATTATGTGTATCTTCAGGTCTGTAGTTAAACACTTGGCAAGCTTTTCAAAGTTAGTTTACAGCATGTGTGTGCTTGAACAATTCTGGGTATTTAGGACCAACTAACTGCAGGGATACGGCTGAAGGGTTGGTTGGTTTCTTTAAAAACTGATGATTATCGATTTTGTGTTACTTATCATGCATTATTGATGTTGGGTTACTGATGTTGGGTTATTGATGAGGTTCATTGCTAATTGTAGAGTGCTCATTACTATTTGCTAGATTTACTTCCAAAGCAAGCTGCAATAACTACTTGCCTAAGATTTATCAGTTATAATGAAACAACAAAAGTTTGCAGAGTGAAAGGACCAAAACAGACGAGGCTGTTGGTAACGTTGCGCATCACGAGCGTATGTAAATTAAGTGAAAGGGCAGTTTTGTGGTTGGACAATAAACGTTCTATGGTTTTGTTCTTGACCCCGTTTCACACTGGTTATTTTGTCTCTGTGTTTCTGGGGCTAGCCCTGAAAAGTCAGTGCTAACCCTGCCCCAGAGCAGGGCCAGCTAGCCCTAGGTTAAGGGTGGTGCTAGCCCACTTCAAAATATACAAGTGTGAACACTCCCAGGCTAAGGTGCAGTGTGAACACTTGCTTAGCCCAGGGTTTAGGAGAATCTTAGCCCTAGGATAAGGTGCAGAGTGAACACGCCTTAAAAGAGATTTTCTATCTCAGTGAGTCCTTTCCTGGTTAAAAATAGGTTAAATTAAAAAATAAACATAGGGTCATTGATGCTGTGTTATTGATGCACTTAATTTAATACCTTTTTTTGTAGATGGCAGTGTTGCTTTTCATTCTTTTCCTATATAGTTTGCTTTTGGTTTTTAAGTTCCGTCTGTGTGTATTTTGTTTTAGAAGTTCATGTTGGGTTATTGATACTGGGTTATTGATGTTGGGTTATTGATATTGGGTTATTGCTTTTGGGTTATGGATGCTGGGCTATTTTTATAGGGTTATTGATGTTGGGTTATTGATGTTGGGATATTGATGTTGGGTTACTTATGTTGGGTTATTGATGTTGATTTATAGATGTTGAGTTATTTATGTGGGGTTATTGATGTTTGGTTACTGATACTGGGTTATTGATGCTGGGTAATTGATACTGGGTTATTGATACTGGGTTGCTGATACTGGGTTATTGATGCTGGGTAATTAATACTGGGTTATTGATACTGGGTAATGGATGTTGGGTTATTGATGCTGGGTAATTAATACTGGGTTATTGATACTGGGTAATGGATGTTGGGTTATTGATGCTGGGTAATTAATTCTGGGTTATTGATACTGGGTTATTGATACTGGGTTACTGATACTGGGTTATTGATACTGGGTTATTGATACTGGGTTACTGATACTGGGTTATTGATACTGGGTTACTGATACTGGATGGCTAAGTAGGGTGGGACATTCACACAAGTGTTCCTACAGAGCATAAGAAAACCTCCCATTGTAGGGACAGGCTATATGTGAATAAATACATGTTCCATTTAACCAGTTGTTGGTTCACCAAATTAAACCAACATGTATTTTTTCAGCACTGCATTTTCTTATGTGTATGTAACTCCAACCCAACGTTGTTTTAGTGTTTGTAACTAACCCCAACGCACCCTAACCGAAAAGACTGCTAGCTACAAGCCTGAGACGTCTTTTACGTGCATGTGGGTGTACGTTTGTGTGTGTCTGCTTTGAAATTCCCCATTGAGAACACATTTACCATTTCAAGGCTCTGCTGAATGGATTTGTCTGTCACCTACACTGCTTGCCACATCGTTGCTCAGACCTGCTCCCTCCGTGGAAAAGAAAGTGTTCCACTGTTTGAAGATGCAGTGAATTATACATAATGGCTTGCAGAGGCGTATTGGGGGATTAGGCAATGGAAAGAGTTCTGTGGAAGTGGAGAGCTCCTTCCAGATTCAGGGTGACTTTTCAGATTTTCATGGTTCATGGATAGGGTGTGTGTGTGTCTGTGTTTCCATGTGCAGTTGTATATTTGTATGTAATGTACACGGTGTGTGTGTGTGTGCAGGTTAGAGAGAATTGCCCCAAGAAAATCATTATTTTGAAACAATTCTTCCTTCACTAACAATAGAACCAGCAGGCAGGGAGAACTAAAACAAGAACAACAATCCATTATGTAATTTTCCTGAACCCCATCTCACAAAAAAAGGCAAAAGTATTTCTGCAATCTACATATTTCACACTATTCCACATATTTTACTCTATTCCACATATTTCATAATATTCCATGTATTTCACTCTGTTCCACATATTTCACTCTATTCCTCATATTTCACTTGATTATGTATACCATGCCACTGTATACAAACACCCACTACCATTTACACCAGTACAATACATCACCAAGCACCACAAATGTACACTACCATTCAAAAGTTTGGGGTCACTTAGAAATATCCTTGTTTTCGAAAGAAAAGCCATTTTGTTGTCCATTAAAAAAGCATCAAATTGATCAGAAATACAGTTTAGACATTTTTAATGTTTAAAAGGCTAATTGATCATTGCAATTATGTTGTTAACACAGCTGAAAACTGTTGTGCTGATTAAAGAAGCAATAAAACTGGCCTTTAGACTAGTTGAGTATCTGGAGCGTCAGCATTTGTGGTTGTGCGCCGGGGCCTCCCACTCCTCTTTCTATTCTGGTTAAAGCCAGTTTGTGCGCTGTTCTGTGAAGAGAGTAGTACACGGCGTTATACAAGATCTTCAGTTTCTTGGCAATTTCCTGCCTGGAATAGCTCTCAGAACAAAAATAGCCTAACGAGTTTCAAAAGAACGTTATTTGTTTCTGACCATTTTGAGCCTGTAATCAAACCCACAATTGCTGATGCTCTAGATACTCAGCTAGTCTAAAGAAGAAGGATAATCGCAAAAGTGTTGTCTAATGATCAATTAGCCTTTTAAAATGATAAATTTGGATTAGCAAACACAATGTGCCATTGGAATGCAGATGTGACGGTTGCTGATAATGGGCCTCTGTACACCTATGTAAATATTCCATTGAAAATCAGCTGTTTCCAGCTACGATAGTAATTTACAAGATTTCCTATGTCTACATTGTATTTCTCATCAACTTGTGATTATTTTGATGGACAAAAATGGGATTTTCTTACAAAAACACAGACATCTGTAAGCAACTCCAAACTTCTGAACGTTATTGTATATTTAAAATCTCCCCTTCAAGCAGCCCCCAGAGAGTCACTCTGTTAATAATATTGCAGAATATTGAAGTTCCTCCAATAAGGAAACACTATTTAATAAATAATAGTGTTGGGAACATCGACCAGGCTTCTCATTGTTAGACACACAGCCAACCTGGCCTAGGGAAAGAGGAAATTCAATCAAACTGGGAGAGATTTTTTTATTTACCTTTAAACAAATTATTAAGTCATTACCGGCCTTTAAAAACTGTACATCATTAAACCACACATTTTTATATGAAAGTTCTAATATTAAAAAAAATAAATTTGCTGTATTTAAAACAAAGATCACAAAGCCCAAACCGACACATTTCAATATGTCTTATTCCACTTCTGGATTGTAATGTGAAGCAGATTTGACCAAGTTCAGAAGCTACCTGTGGGCTGTGGTAGAAATGTTGTTATTCCATAGTACAATGAAATCATATTGCTTACTCTAAGTATATTCCAGTAATTTAGTAAGGCCATTGTATGTTTCAGCTCTGCTCATTTGTACAGGATGTGCCTACAACAGATAGCTATAGATTTGGTTAACTTCTCAAGGGCTGTAGACATCTTATCTTGGTAAGCAGAAGTTTCCTGAGCAGTTGGTGAGACATGTAGACTAACCATGGATGGGAGGGGCCACAGTGGGCTGTACTGAATGAATGTAGACCTCTAACCATGCATGGGAGAGGCCACAGTGGGCTGTACTGAATGTCTATAGACCTCTAACCATACATGGGAGGGGACACAGTGGGCTGTACTGAATGTATATAGACCTCTAACCATACATGGGAGGGGACACAGTGGGCTGTACTGAATGTATATAGACCTCTAACCACGCATGGGAGGGGACACAGTGGGCTGTACTGAATGTATATAGACCTCTAATCATACATGGGAGGGGACACAGTGGGCTGTACTGAATGTATATAGACCTCTAATCATACATGAGAGGGGGCACAGTGGGCTGTACTGATTGTATATAGACCTCTAACCATACATGGGAGGGACACAGTGGGCTGTGCTGAATGTATATATATATCTCTAACCATGCATGGGAGGGGGACAAATTGGGCTGTCCTTAATGTATGTAGACCTCTAACCATACATGGGAGGGGGGACACAGTGGGCTGTACTGAATGTATATAGACCTCTAACAATTGCATGGTGGGGGGGACACAGTGGGCTGTCCTGAATGTATATAGATAAATAAAAATAAAGAGAGAAGAGTAACAAATCCAACGGTATGGTTTGGTGACAAGTGCAAATATAGAGATGTCTCCCTCATGAACTAAAACCTTTTTTGTGTGTGTTATCAACTGTTTTGATTACAAGTGACGGGGGAGCGGATACACCATAGGGACAGGCAGCAGTAAGAACAACGACCTGCCTGCCGGATCCACTTATCGGACCAGTAAAGATAATGGTGGATAAGTGGGGCACGGATATCTCAGGACAAATGGTATTGTGGCACAAAGTATCTGATTTTTCATTAAAAGGAACATTTAGCAAGGCTAAGTTAAAAGAATGTAGAAGGAAGTTAGAAGAGTTTGAAAAGAGTAAGAAAGGAAAGAAAGATGAAATAAAGTGGGATAACTATGGTAAGTGGGAGAGAGAGGCCAAGAGAAGGACTGAGAGTGGGAGTAAGAAGATAATGGTAAAGGCAAGTGTGACAGAGGGTGATGAGAAAGTGAAGAGAAGGAATAGGAATAGAGAGGATGATGAGCGTGACATTCCACCTCCTTACTGTACTCCAATCCCTGCAGCTCCTGTACCAGCACCGGTCCCGGGCCCCTCTCTATCTCCAACCCAGGTGCCGCCACTGCCACTCCTCTACCTGAAGCTGGTAAACCTCACGGTCCCCCCTCCTGAACCAGCTCCCATGACTACCAGATCTGGATGCTCGGGCCACCCTACAGTGCTGAATGTATATAGGGTTCTAAATCTTGAATAAAGCTTTATTACAGTCTCCGTGCCTTTCCCATTTAGTGATTTTCAAGACAGGGCAGAGCAGTGGTCCAGCAGTAACGCTCACTGTGAATAAAAGCCTTGAAAAAATACATAACGAGAAGTAAGAATGAATTAGTAAACATTCACTAATTTTTAAATAACGAAAGAATTGAAGTTACCCGTGCTGTAGCAAATACTGACCAATCCTGTGTTATTACTACATTATTTTCATTATGATGAGTATGATGAAGCATGCTGGCAGATTTGGCTAAGAGTGCTTAGTAAATTAACAGAATTTCTCGTCTTACGTAGGGGCCCATCCTACTTTTTGATTCAAAATACAACAGTGTATCCAAAAAAACGGTCAGCAGGTATACATCGGTGGACAAAGCGAAAGACAGCATCTAATGGTTCAATGGCGGACACAACAGAGAAAAGAGGAGACAGGGAGGGGAGGAAGAGGAGGAGAGAAACGATAGAGGACGAGATGGAAAGGATGAAGAAGCGAGAGTGAGAAGAGGAGAGGTGAGGAGACAGAGAGTTGGAGAACGGAGGAGGATAAGGAGAAAGTAGTAGGAAAGCGCAAGAAAGAGGAGGAGAGATGAGATACCACTACCTCACTGTGTCATAGAGTGTCTGTTAAGAAATAACACGCCTGCTACTGGGACGATCGTTAACTGTGTTCATTAAAATTAAATGGTCTGTAAATGAATGAATGTGTCGTGTGTGAATAGATGTGAGTGTTAATAGCTGTCCATATGTACTAGCGTGTGTATAATGTGTGTGAGATCTCTCCAGAGAGCTGTAATTTCTGGTCATTAGGGTGATTTACCAGACCTCTCTCTCGGTTGTGTTTCAGACTAAATGGCAGATTATTCTGCAGGCAACAGCTGGGACTACAAAGATTTACACACACATACACACACACGCAGGTGCACACACAAACACACAAAAACGCATGCACACAAAACTGCACAGACAAGCATAGGTGCAGGTGCATACAAGCGCGCGCGCGCACGCACGCACGCACACACATACACACTCACACACACAGACACACACCCACACACAGTCTTCCTGGATTCAGATCCTCCCCAGACACTCGTAGAATGAATGATTGATTGCCTTTGCAGTGATTCAGAGGAGCCCTTTGGCAGTTCTCTCTGGCACTACATTTTAATTTCACTGCTTCTCTCTCTCCCTCGCGCCCCTGTCTCTGCCCCGCTCCCTCTCTTTCTTCCCGACTCTCTTCCTCTGTACCCTTCTCTCTCCCTCACTCAACTTTTTCTCTGTCTCTCATTCCCTGTGTCTCCTCTCTCCATCACTGTCTTTTCTTCCTTCATCGATCCTTATAAGAAAACGCCCATGATGCATTGGTGTAAGTGGCTGTTTCTCAGTACAACTGCATCACGGTGGCCAGGGTTCACATCCGGGTTGCGGCATTTCAACGACGCCTGGGGGTCCAGCATCGGGCCGCCCGGGGGGGCGGGGGGACTGTCGGACCGTACGGCCTTGTCACGTCATGCTCAATTGATTATTAACGATGGCCATCTGTGAACTCAATGGTGATATATAGTTCGGGTGGTAAAACTAAAGACTTCCAGGCTGAGCAAGGAGTATGATAAGAATCGGACAGACTTGGCAAGACTTTCATCCTTTGCAGTAGTACCGTTGTGTGTGTGTCTGAGACACACACTGTGTGTGAGCGTACAGTATGTCTATTAAAATAAAATTCAATGTTATTTGTCATTTTTGTTGTGAAATACTGTACAGGTGTAGACTAACAGTCAAACAATAACTTTTATAACCATGCAGAAGTCAGAGACAGAGGTGGTAGTACAAGTCTTATGGCTTGGGGTCCTGACTGGTTTCCAGGTCCTGTTGGTTTTTGAGGGTACTTTTGGTCTTACAGTGTCCTATTGGTTTTACAGGGTTCTTTTGATTTTACAAGGTCCTGTTGGTTTTACAGGGTCCTGTTTGTTTTACAGGGTCCAGACAGTTTTTTGGGTCCTGTCGGTTTTACTGGGTCCTGTCGATTTTACAGGGTCCTGTTGGTTTTACAGGGTCCTGACAGTTTATCGGGCCTGTCGGTTTTATAGGGTCCTTTTGGTTTTACAGGGTCCTGTTGGTTTTACAGGGTCCTGACAGTTTTTGGGGCCTGTCGGTTTTACAGGGTCCTGTTGGTTTTACAATGTCCTGTTGGTTTTACATGGTCCTTTTGGTTTTACAGGGTACTGACAGTTTTTTGTGTCCTGTCAGTTTTACAGGGTCCTGTTGGTTTTACAGGGTCCTGACAGTTTTTTGGGTCCTGTTGGTTTTATGTGGTCCTGACAGTTTTTTAGGGTCCTGTTGGTTTTACAGGGTCCTGTTGATTTTAAAGGGTCTTGACAGTTTTTTTGGGTCCTGTTGGTTTTACAGGGTCCTGTCCATTTTAGGCACCACACCCCGGTACCACCACGCCTGGCGTTTGTTGGTGTGTATGTGTGTGTATGCCAGCATGTGTTTGTCTATTAGTTTGTTTCATCGCTTCCGTTACAGTCTGCCCATTGAGATCCTGTATTCAGGAGGAAAACAAAACCAGGCTAATGCTTTTCTCAAGCAGCACAAAGGAGTTGGACAGTAATGATTTCCAGGCAGCGGTAGGTCACTTTCCCCAGGCCAAGATCCACCGCTGAAGCCGGTGCGCTCCGTTGATATGCCAAGCAAGAGCGTGCCGCGAAAACGAAACACTCAACGTCTCCTGAAGCAGACATCAGCACCACTGGCGTTAGTGTCCAGCTCAGTGAGGGCTAACGCTCAGGGGTAACCAAATAACATACCCGAAAGCTGGTCTGCTGTTGTCCTTGGTGTTGAATTGTTTGGTATATTTTGAAATGTTTGGAGCATTTGTTTGGTACATTTCTAGACAAAATGATTTCCATTGGCATACAAAAATAGCGGTGTTTTGATATTTATTAGGAAGATTTAAAATGTTCAAACAGCCCATATTTACTTCCGTGTAGGCTATAGTTGTTTTATTTCTCTGTTAATACTTATAAATTGATAATTTAGCAATGTAGATGCAATGGAAAATGTTTTGCTCCAATAAAATCTGTTGTTTTCTATTTTATCAGATGAACATCTTGGCTAACATTTGAAAACAATTGCATTACACTAATAACGTTTTAATTACTTCATACTGCTGTAGGCTTAATGTGTACGGTACAATTTTCAAACGTCCAGGAAAATAAAATGCTGCCGGTCACATGGTCAAACAACAAATTTTCCCAGCGGAAGCCCTGGTTTGTGTGTGTATGTGAGCCTGCTCCTGTGGGTGTGTGTTTACAGTATGTGAGTGTGCACCCATATGTGTGTGTGTGTGTGTGTGTGTGTGTGTGTGTGTGTGTGTGTGCTGAAAAAGCCCTATGTCTCTGAACTGAAGCACCACAAAGGGAATAGGGTGGGTTTTGGATGCAGACAGGGGAGTTGGCTCTGATGTCACACACATCTCTCTTTATTTCTCCTCTCGTTCCATCTCTCTCCCCCTCTCTATTTCTCTTCTTCACTCTCCTCTCTCTCCCTCGCTCTCTCCCTCACTCTTCTTTCCCTCTTTCCTTCTTTCCATCTCTCTCCCCCTCTCTCTATTTCTCTCCTCTCTCCTCCTCTCTCTTTCTCCCTTTCTCTTCTCCCTGTTTCTTCTCCCTCTCTCTTTCTCCCTCTCTTCTCTCTTTCCATCTCTCTCACCCTCTCTCTAGTTCTCTCCTTCTCTCTCCTTCTCTCTCTTCCTTCCTCTCTCTTCTATCTCTCCCCCTCTCTCTCTATTTCTCTCCTTCTGTTTCTACCTCCCTCTCCATCTCTTTCCATCTCTCTCTCCCCATCTCTCTATTTTTCTCCCTCTCTCTCCTCTCTCCCTCTCTCTTCTCTCTCACTTTCTCTCTTTCTCTCTGACTCTGTCTCTTTCTCTCGTCATGGGCTTCGTCCATTCACTTACCACGATGAAACTGACCCAGAGCTCTACTATGTTATTTCACAATCCTCATCCCCCAGACATTTTCTTTGGTGTCAGACAATCAACAAGCCATTTATTAGATTTGTCATAAAATAAATACATATCAAACGGCTCCCATTAGTGGGTTAGGGTTACAAAGGGCCCTCGCCTTCAGCACAGAACCTGTAACCCCAGACGAGATCAGACTATCAACAAACTATCCATTAGATTATCAAGGCGCCTACTGTTCGCAGGGCGCGGGTGCCATTACAATAACCATAGTTTCATTGTGGTTCAAGATTTTTCCGCTGTGGTTTCGTAAGACATTCCGGACTAGATGACATGAACTGACGTTGAGGGTGGCGCAGTGAGGACAAACCCAAACAGCTAATTATTCTCACCGCCCCATTTAGTTCTATTCATGAGGCCCTTTGGTAAACACAAGTTCAAAATGGCTGCCAATCTTAAACTGAGGGCACGTCCTGCCTTGTTCCCTACGTAGTGCACTACGTTTGACCAGGACCCCTATGGGAATAGGGGGCCATTGGAAGCAGCCTAAATGACCTCATATATAACCTCCGGTTTCCTCTGTTTGGAGAAAGTCACATTCTATCCTTCACAGTATTTAAGTAATGTGGTTCAGAGTGTGTTCATCACTGTGTGTGTGTGTGTGTGTGTGTGTGTGTGTGCTTGTCTCTGTGTGTGTGTGTGTGTGTCAGTCTTTCTTCCTCCCTCTTTGTTCTATGCGTATGTGTGTGTTTAAATCCCAGGGAATCGACATGGACCTACAGTGCCAAATGGCCCCAGGTTCCCTGTGTTCAGGAAGAGGAGCACGGTGTAGGGACTAGGGTCTGGAAGCATGGTGTAGGGACTAGGGTCTAGGAGCACAGTGTAGGGACTAGGAGCATGGACTAGGGACTAGGAGCATGGAGTAGGGACTAGGAGAAATGACTAGGAGCCCAGAGTTGGGACTAGGAGCATGGTGTGGGGACTATGGACTAGGAGCATGGTGTAGGGACTAGGAGCACAGTCTGGAGACTAGGGACTAGGAGCATGATGTATGGACTAGGAGCACAGTGTAGGGACAAGGAACTAGGAGCACAGTGTAGGGACTAGGAACTAGGAGCATGGTGTAGGGACTAGGAACTAGGAGCACGGTGTAGGGACTAGGGGCTAGGAGCACAGTGTAGGGACTAGGGGCTAGGAGCACAGTGTGGGGACTAGGAACTAGGAGCACAGTGTAGGAACTAGAGCACTGTGTGGGGACTAGGGACTAGAAACATGGTGTAAGGACTAGGGACTAAGAGTATGTGTGGAGACTAGGGACTAGGAGCACAGTGTAGAGACTAGGAGCATGGTATGGGGACTAGGGACTAGAAACATGGTGTAGGGACTAGGGACTAAGAGCATGTGTGGGGACTAGGGACTAGGAGCGTGGTGTAGGGACTAGGAGCACAGTGTGGGGACAAGGGACAAGAAACATGGTGTAGGGACTAGGGTCTAGGAGCAAGGTGTAGGAACTAGGGTCTTGGAGCAACGGTGTGGGGACTAGGGACTGGGACATGGTGTAGGGACTAAGGACTAAGAGCATGTGTGGGGACTAGGGACTAGGAGCAACAGTGTGAGGACTAGGAGCAACGGTGTGGGGACAAGGGACTAGTAGCATAGTGTGGGGACTAGGGACTAGGAGCAGGGTTTAGGACTTGGGTCTAGGAGCACGATGTAGGGACTAGGGACTAGAAACACATTGTAGGGACTAGGGACTAAAAACACAGTGTAGAGACTAGGGACTAAAAACACGGTGTGGGGACTAGGGACTAGAAGCAATGGTGTGGGGACTAGGGACTAGGAGCATGGTGTAGGGTCTAGGAGCACAGTGTAGGGACTCGGGACTAGGAGCACGATGTAGGGACTAGGGACTAGAAATATAGTGCAGTGACTAGGGACTAGAAACACAGTGTAGGGACTAGGGACTAGGAGCATGGTATAGGAACTAGGGACCGTGTCAATACTGGACTGGACTTGGTCTATCTGGATAGACATGCAACCGTACAGACAGCTGGAGCTGAGGGACTGATATTTTTCACTAGGTATGAAAAAGGTATAAAGGACAATGGTTGTGAGACAGAATTAACCACAGCTGCTGTCAGGCATGGAAAAAGTGAAATTGTGTGTCAGGGGAGACCTAAACAGCCCTTAGCACAAGTAAACAGAACAAGACTGTATAGGTGAAAGACTAAGAAAAGAATCCCCGGATTTGATTTCGGTCCAAGAGTTAAACAAAATATGGACAGAACCCCCAAACTGCACAGGAAGGAGAGGCTTCAGAGGGCAATGCAGAGGCAGTTCTGGGTGGCATTCCTCATTTGATGTATTTATGACCTGTCTGTTATAATTCATAAGAAAAATTTAGCTAGACTTGATAGATTTGTTTACCTTGAGTAAATTTGTAGTCTTTAATTAAGCAGATGATCTTATCCAGATTGACTTACAAGAGCAATCAGGGTTAAGTATTCTGTTGAAAAACAACCTTTCAGTTACCGACCTGATGCTCTAACTTTACACTACCTGTGGCCAACTGTATTTTTCTTGTAAACAGAAAACATAAGTTATGTTTTTCACATCTGTTGAATATTTATCTGTTTCCATCCCATTTCCCTTCCTTCCATCCTTCCTTCTTTCCTTCCTTCCTTCCTTCCTTCCTTCCATTGTTGCAGTAAAAAAACAACGATTCATCTTTCTGTTCCTACAACACTTTCTGTTTTGTTCCCTCTCGTCAAACAAATATAGAAGGTAAAGATGGAAACTGGAAGTAATGCTGCTTAAATCAAAACAGTTAAAGGCGGTTCCATGGTAACAGGCCAGTCAGCATGATGGACAGATGCAGAGTGACAGCCTGGAAGTCCTCCCAGTTACATCAAGGACGTGCCCCAAATCCCACCCCACTCCCCAGATGTGCACATACTGGAGACGCGACCAAAGGTATTGGCACGCTTGCACGTTATTGAAACATTGCACCGTTTTATCTATAACATTGTTTAAATTAAAAAATATATGTTGGCATCTACATATGTGTTTATTTTCAATGCAGTTGAACAGAACCAATAGAAATTGAAAGAAATTGTTAAATTTGAGCTTATTCCACAATGATATCCTAAAATGGCCTAGACAATGCTATTGGCGCCTTCTAGAAGTAATTAGACATAACTGAATCTCTGCCAAGTTATTCTTTACATTGGAACTGGACTGTGGTGAGATGCGGATGGCTGCAATATGTCAGATCCTGGCTGGGGGCCTCTAGGCATCTCTATGCGCCCAGGGGCCACAGCCAGGGCCTGACCATGGGGATGCCTCTAGGCATCTCTGTGTTTCTCTTTCTGTTTTCCCCAATCAGAGGCAGCCTCACCTTGTTGTCTCTGATTGGGAACCCTATCAATCAATCAATCAAATTTATTGATAAAGCCCTTTTAACAACAGCAATTTTACAAAACACCCAGCCTGAAACCCCAAGGAGCAAACAACAACAATGTTGAATTTCAGTGGCTAGGAAAAACTCCCTAAGAAGGCCGAAATTTAGGAAGAAACCTAGAGAGGAACCAGTCCTCTTCTGGCTGTGCCGGGTGAACATTTTAAGAGTACAAGTTGTAATAAAAAAAAAATATGCATGTGGGCTGAGTCCAGAGTTTATTAAACCTAGTCCTGGTCAGAAGCATGACCAGATGGACAAGGACAGGGACAACATGGGGGGGGGGTTCAGCTGAGTGGGAGCTGAAATCGTCAGTATTGTCTTTATCTGCAACCCAACCAGGAGGACTTTGGACAGGGACAGCAATGACTTCAGTTGTTTTTTCTTAGCTTGTGGATCATTGTTTGTTTTGTTTGCCTCAGTTCTGGGTTGTGGCTCTCCTTTTGTTTTTTTTGTTCATGGGAAGCTATTAAGATATTAAAAGGATGATACCCTACACAGCGCTCTGCGCTTCGTGTCCTGCCTCCCTGCAGCAGTGACACAATAACTCATTCCAGTTTCCATACCAGTTTGAATAGAGGACTCGTTCTTCTGTTTTTGATGGTCTACCAGCACACAGTTAAAAAAGCACCTGGCCAGCAGTGGGTCCAGGTCTAAATCCTATTGAAAACTTGAAAACAGCACTTGAGAGGCACTCTTTAAATCTGAAATGGGGTCCAAGACATACAGCAGTCTTACTGTAACCCCAGTCTAGTCCAGGGTGAATTGGAGTCATAGTTTGTCCAAGGTGTTGGAGTCATAGTTTGTCCAGAGTGAATTGGAGTCATAGTTTATCCAAGGTGTATTAGAGTCATAGTTTGTCCAGAGTGAATTGGTGTCATTTTGTCTAGAGTGAATTAGAGTCATAGTTTGTCCAGAGTGAATTGGAGTCATAGTTTGTCCAGAGTGAACTGGAGTCATAGTTTGTCCAGAGTGAATTGGTGTCATACTTTGTCCAGTGTGAATTGGTGTCATAGTTTGTCGAGAGTGAATTGGAGTCATAGTTTGTCCAGAGTGAATTGGAGTCACAGTTGGTCCAAAATGAATTGCGACCATCCTTGGTGGAAATGGAGATGCTAGTAAATTAAGGGGAAGGAGGAAAGGAGAGGGAGGAGAGGAGAGAGAGAGAAGCCTGTTAGTAGGAGATTGGCCATGAAAAATTCACAAATGCCTGTTTGATCAAGTGTGTGTATATGTGTGCGTGAACCACCAGAGAGTTCATCAAATAAAATGGTGTGTTTGTGAATTATAGAGAGGAGACTGTTCTTCCTGGCTTATCTGTAGTGGCTTAGAACCATATGACTCTGTCCGCCTGTCAAATGGCACCCTATTCCCTACATGCCTCACTAGTTTTGACCCCAGACATACTCTCCCTGTTCTAAAGAAGTTCACTACTAAGGCAATAGGGCACCAGCGGGAAAACATCTTATTTAAGTTACAGGAATTAAGCTGCTGTTGATAAGATAAGGACTTCCTGCATGGATCCTGGTTTGTATTAGAGGAGATGGCCTCTGTCAGACAGCTCCCCCAGTTTAGGGGGGTCCCCTTGGACCAGAGTCCGCCAAATCTCCCTCTCTGAAAAACTCCCTCGGGGTGTCTAGGGCAGGGGGTGCCGACGTCTTCGAGCATGCAGGGTTTCGGTTTGGGGTACAAGACATGTTCACACCAGTCTTCCTGTAACCCCAAACGGCAGTC
>JACXGI010014401.1:0-19156 GCA_016801175.1 Esox masquinongy | reverse complement strand
CAATGTAAAGTAGTGAGTGTACAGCTTGTATAACAGTGTAAATTTGCTGTCCCCTCAAAATAACACAACACACAGCCATTAATGTCTAAACCGCTGGCAACAAAAGTGAGTACACCCCTAAGTGAAAATGTCCAAATTGGGCCCAAAGTGTCAATATTTTGTGTGGCCACCATCATTTTCCAGCACTGCCTTAACCCTCCTGGCATGGAGTTCACCAGAGCTTCACAGGTTGCCAATGGAGTCCTCTTCCACTCCTCCATGACGACATCACAGAGCTGGTGGATGTTAGAGACCTTGCGCTCCTCCACCTTCCATTTGAGGATGCCCCACAGATGCTCAATAGGGTTTAGGTCTGGAGATATGCTTGGCCAGTCCATCACCTTTACCCTCAGCTTCTTTAGCAAGGCAGTGGTCGTCTTGGAGTTGTGTTTGGGGTCGTAATCATGTTGGAATACTGCCCTGCGGCCCAGTCTCCAAAGGGAGGGGATCATGCTCTGCTTCAGCATGTCATAGTACATGTTGGCATTCATGGTTCCCTCAATGAACTGTTGCTCCCCAGTGCCGGCAGCACTCATGCAGCCCCAGACCATGACACTCCCACCACCATGCTGTAGGCAAGACACACTTGTCTTTGTACTCCTCACCTGGTTGCCGCCACACACGCTTGACACCATCTGAACCAAATACGTTTATCTTGGTCTCATCAGACCACAGGACATGGTTCCAGTAATCCATGTCCTTAGTCTGCTTGTCTTCAGTAAACTGTTTGCGGCTTTCTTGTGCATCATCTTTAGAAGAGGCTTCCTTCTGGAACAACAGTCATGCTGACCAATTTGATGCTGTGTGTGGCGTATGGTCTGAGCACTGACAGGCTGAACCCCCACCCCTTCAACCTCTGCAGCAATGCTTGCAGCACTCATACGTCTATTTCCCAAAGACAACCTTTGGATATGACGCTGAGCACGTGCACTCAACTTCTTTGGTCAACCATGATGAGGCCTGTCCTGAGTGGAACCTGTCCTGTTAAACCACAGTATGGTCTTTGCCACCGTGCTGCAGTTCAGTTTCAGGGTCTTGGCAATCTTCTTATAGCCTAGGCCATCTTTATGTAGAGCAACAATTATTTTTTTCAGATCCTCAGAGAGTTCTTTGCCATGAGGTGCCATGTTGAACTTCCAGTGACCAGTATGAGGGAGTGTGAGAGCGATGACACCAAATTTAACACACCTGTTCCTCTTTCCCACCTGAGACCTTGTAACACCAAAGAGTCACATGACACCGGGGAGGGAAAATTGCTAATTGGGCCCAATTTGGACATTTTCACCAAAGTGTCAACATTTTGTGTGGCCACCATCATTTTACAGCACTGCCTTAACCCTCTTTGACATGGAGTTCACCAGAGCTTCACAGTTTACCACTGGAGTCCTCTTCCACTCCTCCATGAAGACATCTCGGAGCGGGTGGATGTTAGAGACCTTGCGCTTCCATTTGAGGATGCCCCACAGATGCTCAATAGGGTTTAGGTCTGGAGACATGCTTGGCCAGTCCATCACCTTTACCCTCAGCTTCTTTAGCAAGGCAGTGGTCGTCTTGGAGGTGTGTTTGGGGCCTAGGCCATCTTTATGTAGAGGAACAATTCTTTTTTTCAGATCCTCAGAGAGTTCTTTGCCATGAGGTGCCATGTTGAACTTCCAGTGACCAGTATGAGGGAGTGTGAGAGAGATTACACCAAATTTAACACACCTGCTCCCCATTCACACCTGAGACTTTGTAACACTAATGAGTCACATGACACCGGGGAGGGAAAATGGCTAATTGGGCCCAATTTGGACATTTTCACTTAGGGGTGTACTCACTTTTCTTGCCAGCGGTTTACACATTAATTGCTGTGTGTTGAGTTATTTTGAGGGGACAGCAAATTTACACTGTTCTACAAGCTGTACACTCACTACTTTACATTGTAGCAAAGTGTCATTTCTTCAGTGTTGTCACATGAAAATATATACTCAAATATTTACAAAAATGTGAGGGGTCTACTCACTTTTGTGAGATACTGTATATACAGTGAGGGAAAAAATTATTTGATCCCCTGCTGATTTTGTACGTTTGCCCACTGAAAAAGAAATGGTCAGTCTATTACTAGACTGACCATTTCAGTCTATTACTAAATGGTCAGTCTATTACTAAATTTTAATGGTAGGTTTATTTGATCAGTGAGAGACAGAATAACAACAAAAAATCCTGAAAAACACATGTCAAAAATTTTATAAATTGATTTGTATTTTAATGAGTGAAATAAGTATTTGACCCCTCTGCAAAACATGACTTAGTACTTGGTGGCAAAACCCTTGTTGACAATCACAGAGGTCAGATGTTTCTTGTAGTTGGCCACCAGGTTTGCACACATCTCAGGAGGGATTTTGTCCCACTCCTCTTTGCAGATCTTCTCCAAGTCATTAAGGTTTCGAGGCTGACATTTGGCAACTCGAACCTTCAGCTCCCTCCACAGATTTTTTATGGGATTAAGGTCTGGAGACTGCCTAGGCCACTCCAGGACCTTAATGTGCTTCTTCTTGATCTACTCCTTTGTTGCCATGGCCGTGTGTTTTGGGTCATTGTCATGCTGGAATACCCATCCACGACCCATTTCCAATGCCCTGGCTGAGGGAAGGAGGTTCTCGCCCAAGATTTGACTGTACATGGCCCCGTCCATCGTCCCTTTGATGAGGTGAAGTTGTCCTGTCCCCTTAGCAGAAAAACACCCCCAAAGCATAATGTTTCCACCTCCATGTTTGACGGTGGGGATGGTGTTCTTGGGGTCATAGGCAGCATTCCTCCTCCTCCAAACACGGTGAGTTGAGTTGATGCCATAGACCTTCATTTTAGTCTCATCTGACCAGAACACTTTCACACAGTTCGCTTCTGAATCATTCAGATGTTCATTGGCAAACTTCAGACGGGCCTGTACATGTGCTTTCTTGAGCAGGGGGACCTTGCGGGCGCTGCAGGATTTCAGTCCTTCACGGCGTAGTGTGTTACCAATTGTTTTCTTGGTGACTATGTTCCCAGCTGCAATGAGATCATTGACAAGATACTCCCATGTAGTTCTGGGCTGATTCCTCACTGTTCTCATGTTCATTGCAACTCCACGAGGTGAGATCTTGCATGGAGACCCAGGGCGAGGGAGATTGACAGTTCTTTTGTGTTTCTTCCATTTGCGAATAATCGCACCAATTGTTGTCACGTTCTCACCAAGCTGCTTGGCGATGGTCTTGTAGCCCATTCCAGCCTTGTGTAGGTCTACAATCTTGTCCCTGACATCTTTGGACAGCTCTTTGGTCTTGGCCATGGTGGAGAGTTTGGAATCTGATTGATTGATTGCTTCTGTGGACAGGTGTCTTTTATACAGGTAACAAACTGAGATTAGGAGCACTCCCTTTAAGAGTGTGCTCTTAATCTCAGCTCGTTACCTGTATAAAAGATACCTGGGGGCCAGAAATCTCTCTGATTGAGAGGGGATCAAATACTTATTTCACTCATTAAAATGCAAATCAATTTATAACATTTTTGACATGCGTTTTTCTGGATTGTTTTGTTGTTATTCTGTCTCTCACTGTTCAAATAAACCTGCCATTAAAATTATAGACTGATCATTTCTTTGTCAGTGGGCAAACGTAGGGGATCAAATAATTTTTTCCCTCACTATATATACATATGCAGTTCCTGGCTGATGTATTCAGACCAATTCTCAATTCTCTCGTTCGTTCATTGAACAAATGGTGCACTGAATAATTTGTTCTGTTTGATATGAATTTGTGTCACTATTTCAAAATGTTAGCCCATGAGCGTCATCCAACCAACCTGAACAACCTGGATCAAATATGCCATAAAGAATGGGCCACTGTGTGCAAAGCTGCTACTATACATACAGACCAAAATAATTAAAGCTGTAATTACAGTGAAAGCGATATTTCTAAACATTAAAATACATGGGTTGAATTATTACCCATATTTTCATTTCATTTCACTTAGAAAAGATCTAATCAAAATATAAAACGAACATAAAACGAATGTCACCTCACAAGACAGTTTGGGTGTCAGTGGTTTAAAAAATATTATCAAACAGAACAACATTTCAATGTAAAATTTGTAATTCAGTAAAATTACAAAACTGGTCAGCTGTCTGAATACTGTTGCACCACACTTTGTGCAGATATAGCGTACATATCCATCCTTTAAGTATACACGCACACTCACACACAAACGAAAAGTATGAACATGGAAGCTATAAATAAAAGCTCAGGCATATGCTATAGTGTATTACGTCGGGAGTAAAAGGCCCCACGAAGACAGCATGAGAAAACAACCATGCATTGACTGCACAGAGTGTGCTTTGCTTGAGGAGCCTGATGCCTGCTGTTTTTGCCATAAAATGTTTTTTTCCACCCTCAGTTTTGCTCTTACATAATTCATAAGTCTGTCCTTCACTCATACAGTTCCACTTTAATGCAACTTTAATACAACCTACTTTTTACCCTCTCTCTCTCACACACATACACACACAACGCTTTGTTCTCCGCTACCTTCTTGTCTAAACCATGTGCTGCTGGCTGCAATGAAATCACAATCACAGTTGGCTTAGATGTAAGTTAAAATGACTCCTGAATAATGCAATTGTTAAATGGTTTTCCTTTTGTACGAACAGGTATAAATAGTACACAACAGCACACAAGACGCAACAGAATGTAAAACAGCGATGGTTATCATTTAAACACGCTCGTTTGTGCTTACGGAAATTTGAAACATTTCATTGTTTAAAAATCAATCGAAGGCAATATACATGTGGCTTTTTAAGAAACTTGTCCCAAAGTAATTTCAGTAGCAGTGACCTCAGCCTCGTGAACCGAACGGCTCTGAGCAGAATTGCTGATCTAGAATCTGCACAGCCTTTTAGATCACACTGAATGAGATGACATGGACAGGGGGAGCGGTCAGCCCCTCTGCTCTGAGATGCTTTCTTCACGCACAGCCCCAGGCTTACCAACCCAAAGAGACAGGTTGGCTAGGTAGACCTGCCCTAGGTAGAAAGAAATCTTTAGAGGAACATTTTTGTCTCATTCAGAGCGACTTGCAGGGCGTAGACGTTTCATACGGGTTGCCCCCCCCCCGTGGCGATCAAACCTACAGCCAAGACGTAACGCTTTACTGAATGAGCCACACGGGACACACCGTGCTAGCTGTCAGGATGTCCAGTCGGAGCTACTGTAGCTAGTTAGCATGATTTATCATAGGAGAAAGTGGCAGCACTCATTGTTCCTATCATAAAGGGAGACATTTCCTTAGGCTCAGAAAGAGCTTGTGCAACTAGCAATTTCAGTTTAAAGCAATTAGATTACAGTACAGAGATGGGTTGTAATATTTCTTCGAGGGAGGACTACCAGGCATTGATTCAGAGGAGCTGTGGAAATTAATTACCTTTATCAGGACAACATTGAGAAGAACTCGTAAAGCACAGAAATCACTGCCTGTGTGTCTCAAATAACAGTACAATATGCATAAGATACACAATGAAGGAAATGGGACCCTTTGAAATTTCTGAATTGTTCACTATGTCTTTTTTGTTTAATGTGGCGTTTTCTATTAACGTTATCGACTGGTGAAAGCGGAAACCAAAGGGAGAGAAAGGATTTTTTTTAAATGCATAAGCGGGCTTTTTGGATATTCCTTGTTCATCCTGTCCCTTATGGGGAGCCCAGTTATAGGGCAAAGGCCTCGTCTTGCTAAATGAGCCGACTCTCATTGCATGGGATGGGCCTCGCGAATAGGTCAAATCATGTTGCCATTAATATTTGAAACATGTTGAATTGAAAAAGATGTTCATGCAGTACCGAGCTGCCTCTTCCCCTCTTTTCTATAATAAAATGATATTAAAAGAAGACAATTTCCCATCAGATCAGGGGAAGATAGCCCTGCCTATTTCTTGTTGAGCCATTTATCTTCTCCTACAGTACATTGATAAATTCATTACTTTGACAATTCTTTGTCAGAATAATGAAATGTCACCAATGGATCGGCCTGCTCGGATCTGTAACGGAACGCAGAGGGATCCAGGCCCAATTATTGTAAAATTTCACTTCTCAGGTCATCCATCTTTCTCAGTATAGACTCTGTCTGAGTCCCAAAAAGCACACTGTTCACTGTGTAGTGCACTGCTTTTAACCAGAGGCATGTGACCTGCTCCAGCTGCTGAAGGTCTGGTTGACTTGAGGACACAGCCTCCTCTTTCAGGGACTCGTCTGCTTTAATTGTGTGCTTTACAGGTTCAGACAGGCCCTCAACGATGATGCTCTGATTAATTCTTCACGCCTGATTCAGCTTGCCTCAGAAAAACTCCTGTGTGGTAAATTAAGTGTATTGGCTATTGAGCTATTTTCCACTCATTATTCGGTCACGGAAATTGACATGATACATACTCATACGTTTTTTTCTAAAAAAAAATGACCAGTAACCTGCCTTGGTGTCATTAGATGTCTTCCACCCAAACAATGTCCTGCAACATGAAACACGCCAGACGTGGAACGTTTCCGTAGGAAAGAGCACAAACAACAGCAGGCGTTGCTAAGCACAAGGTGCACAAAACGAAAGCCTTTTCCCTTGAGCAGAGCAACCATTCAGAGGTCCTGTTCTCATTGTGTGCGGTGGTAGTGCTGTGTGTGTGTGTGTGTGTGTGTGTGTGTCTGCGTGTTCATTGTCCACTGCCCATTGTGTGGTGGGTCTGTGTCTCTGTCTGTGTGTACGTGTGTGTGTGTTTCTACAACCATTTCCTGCAGTGATACAACATGGGATAATCTACATGCCACTGCCAGTGTTGTCAGTGTTGTCACGCTCCTCTTCCTCCCTTCCCTTGGAGGGCCACGGAACAGGACACCTGGTTGTCACCAGCAGCGCTGCGGGGTCCTGCTGGGCCCCAGGAAATGCCATCTATCATTGTCAGGAGACAAATCATCTCCACCAGCAGGGACTTTCCATCCAGCAGGAACCATCAGGAACATTCACAGTAAGGTCTTGTTAGTGCCCCTATCCCCTTATCTCACATCACCGTCACCAAGGCACTGGAGATTGGGAATGGGACTGATACCATAAGCGATATGGGCTCGGCGTTTAGACTACCTTTCCAGGTGTTTTTTAGTTCTTTTGATTGGTTTTATTACCCCCCCCCCAAAAAAAAAGTAGCTTCATGGTAAACTTACTCTAGCTAACACCGTCAACATGACAATCTCAATTAGTTGACGTTGTTACCATGAAGGCCACTGTGCATTTTGATGGGAATGGAGGCAAAGAAGGTGCTTGGCATTGGTTTGTTTTAATTCATCGTCTAGTTTTGTAATTGATTTGTGGAACCCTATTGGTGTTGCTATGGTGACACAGTTAGGGGAAATGCAATTTTGAAAAGTTACCCTGGTTACTAAAACGTTTGGATTCCTTGTTAAGAGTTCAATCTCTGTTGCAGCCATTGTGCTTGTGTCGTGGTAGGTTGTCACACTGTTACATTGGACGTTACCGTTGTATGAGCTGTTTATTATAGTCCAGGAAGGACAGGGTTGTCTCATAGGATTAGCGTGTTGTTGGCTGGGGTGCAAAAACAAATAAATGAAGCGTCATATAAGGTGGCAGCCTTTCAAGGCCAATTACATGTACAGTATCTTATAGTTTCACAATAAATTAATTTTAGATGCTTGAAAGATCCCACCAACCCCTCTTATGTAATGCGATCAAAACTCTATACATAAATTCTGTCTTAACTTTGGATAGCATTTTCCTTTTTTATTAATAGCGTGGCCAATTCATATTCATGCATCTGTCTTAGTCGGTTATGAATTGTACAAAACTATTTCGTTCTTGTACAGGTTGTACATAAGCTGTGACAAAGTGCAGCCTTAAATTACGAATTTAAGATATGACCAGATGAAGCAACATAATGCATCGTAAGAAAATGTGCATTCATTGCCAAAGCCAATCGGTACTGTAGCACAGCTACAGGTAAAGCTAGTATCAGATGAGGAAGTTGCTGTCACAGAAAGAGTAATTGCAATATGGGAATTACAATAAATATTGCCAACTGTTAGTAATATCTCACAAAGCCCTGACAGTTTAAACAGAGTAAGCAAACAAAACCATGTTGTTAAATGGAATAATACAAAATGTAGATAAAACATTATGGTACATTGGCACTTAAGTGTGCGTAGTTGATACTGATAGTGTCAGTGTCTAACTACATGTATAGGCAAAATTAAAATATTGGAGATTGCCCTAACATTACAGTTGCATTGCGTTGACCATTTTGTTTTTGTCTGCAAGTTTCACCCCTTCAAATAAAAAGGCCATTTAAATCCTTCATAGTGGCACGACATTTCATAAACGTCCCTATAGGAATGTTGATGATACATTCACACAGCTTTCTTCATTGTGCTTTCAGGTGACTGGGTCCACATTAATCTCCATGGATCATTGAGGGAAATAAAACAACTCCCAATTAGGGGGGTGATAACTTAACAACCACTCTCTTATCCACGGCTCTCATTCACTTGTAAATTATATTCTAGGCATGGTGCTATTACTTATATCAGAGAAAAAAAAGTTTCACTTCCTTATTCATCATTTTTTAAAACGTAGATACACTACGTTTCAAAAGTTTGGGGTCACTTCGAAATGTCCTTGTTTTTGAAAGAAAATATTATTTTTCTCCATTAAAATAACATTAAATTGATCAAAAATACAGTGTAGACATTGATAATGTTGTAAATAGCTATTGTAGCTGGAAACGGCAGATTTTTAATGGAATATCTACATAGGTGTACAATTGTACCCTGTTTTGACAAAGAACTGTAGGAGCGAAGCAAATATGTTTATACTGAAAGCTGTTTCCGCAGCTGTACATTTCAACAATGTTGTAAAAACTATATGAAAATTTTACAGTTGATGAGATATTTCCCTGTGCAGATTAACTACAGGTAAAGCCAATTAAAATGTTGTGTAGTAGTATTTACTGACTGTTGGAACAGTGAACGCCTTTGCAAACCGCTTCTCTTCTGATTAAAACACTACTAACCCAACTTCATGAATTAATTTGCCACCAACGTTTCCGATATTGTACCTCACTGACTTCTGATAAATCCATTGCTGTTCTTCTATTTTGGGTCTAATAAATAAAATTACGGAACCTCAGACAGTGAAACAGAGAGAAGACCTGACAATGACAAGTTAAAATCAGAAACAGGAACTTAGAAAACTGCCATATGAGCAGAAAGCACATAATGGATTGTACGTCATTCTGAAACAACATCAAACAAACCACAGCAGACCTAAACTGCCTACTGGTTCTCTTTCAAAATAGATCAGGATATCAACCTTTGGTTCTGCGGGAAAGAGAGGAAAGGCTTTGTGCATTCCTACTTGTAGTGCAGCAGCTGGATATGGGGATTGCCTGAGCAGCACAAAAAGGGAACGTCACTGACCCAACAAGCTGCTGCATCCACTGACCGAGCGAAGGACACGACCTGGGTTCAGTTATTATTTAATATTTGTTAAATACTTGCTATAGCCTACTTGAAGCTCTTCACCTGTGTAGTTTACTGTTCTATTAGAATGTGCTATTGGTCTATTCAGCCAGGCAAGCACAAACTGGTAAAGAAAAGGTATTTCAAATAAACATAAATAGTATTTGAACCCAGCCGTGGGGAGAATTCTTTTGGAGGTTGGAGGGATGATCTAGTTGCACAGCCGGATACACCCACCTGTACTGGATTGGTTTGTCCAAAATGGCACCCTGTTCATTACATAGGGCACTCCTTTTGACCAGAACCCGAGTGCAATGGGTGCTCACCAAAACAAGAGCACTCCCCAGGGAATAGGGTGCCGTTTGGGACGCCTACATGTTTGTGTTTCTGTCCACATGCAGTTCAATCAAATGGGGAGCGTGGCCTCCCTTGTTGCTAGTGACCCATGCCAAAACAGCTTACTGGTGATGCGGCCACAATGCATCATTCTCTATGGCTGTCAAGCAGCAAATGGACAATGTTATCATCTCTGTCAGACGTCGTGATGACCTGTGGTGGCCACCCACTGGCTTTACATTGGACTCATTAAAGAAGGAATAAGATCCAGGACAAAGACAAAAATCATTCCTTTTTCTGCTGAGAGAAACCGAAATCGAGATGACCTCATATAGCAAGACAGAGCATTAATAAAGGGCCTTGTCCGCATGTAAAAAAACACATCCTCCTAACAAGGTACGGAAAAGGAAGCGTAAGTAGATAAACAATCCAACATCTCCCTTTGGTAAACACATATTGGAATAGCGCGTCCACATACTCTAATTGCTCTTTGTGAGAGCCAAAATGTATATTTAGGGTCACACTTCAGTTTGAGAGTCCCAATTTCCATCCGTAGGTCTTCTATCAATAGTAATAATGGCAACAAATGTTCAACAAACTGTCTGTTAATCAGCATCTGCTTGCTAGGGTTAGGTTTAGAATAAGGTTCAGGGTAAGGGTTATGGTTGGTAGATAGCTGGTTAAAATGTTACTGATAGTCAGTTAGATCATCTGTTGACCATCTACAGAAACACTTTTGCAACTCTCCGAATAAAGTGTCGATACATTTAGAAATGTATGTAGAAGGATCGTGATAGTATAAAAAAAATGTTTGCAAATTGCATGGGGTCAAAACTTTGACTAACGTAATCACAGCTATGCCAGGCAATATGCCCCATTCACTCTGATTCTATTTTCCAGAGAAACATTTAAATGGGGCAGGATTTGGTTGGTCATAATGCTGTGTGCTAATATCTGCATGGGTGGGGTTATGTAAGAGATGACTTACCAAATTCCCTGTCAGTTTGGCTACAGTGCATCCACAGGATGTGCTCACCTCGTGACCACTCCCACACTGGTAAGTGGCATTTCATCTAATTGCATATGACCCACGTGACATCATTCACGTGGGTCATATGTTCAACAGGAACTGAAACTGAGAGCTAAAAACAAGTCGTTTGCATGAATGCGGTCTAACCTAAGTGCTCCCGGTACCAACAACATACTGATCACCGAGCCTGCGGACAACGATGGGGCTGTCTAATGCAGTTCCAGTATGGGCTAGTTCTGCAGACCCAGACAAAGCTTAGTCCAGCAAAACAGAATCAGGGTCAATACAGAACTCCGTAGCGCTTGATTTTTTTGGTCCTAGACATGGCAGCATCTGGGTCACCGGAACTGTCCCTACAAGTTTTAACCATGATGAGGCATCATTTACTGAGAAGTGCTGTTTCACCCAATAGCAATAAGCTGTTGTTTTCTAAAATGTGTGGCAGATATCTTAACATTAACTTAAAGCAGTTTGTGATTTATTTAACTTTATTGAGATGAATAGTTCTGCAATATTAATAATCACTAAACGCTAATTTTTTCACGTGACGAAGGCATTAAAGTTACAAGGGTAAATTGTCTCACATCAATCAAAGATGTGTGGCTGGAGAAGGCAGGCAGCTGTGTAGCTCCAAGCCAGAAAAAAGCTGCTCTTACGTTGTCCTTTTCTGGACCTTGGCTACGAGTGGATACGTGTTGAACAGCAGTGCACAAACATCCCCCGGCCCTACTGTGATAAACACGATTGATGTTTGCTACCAAGACATTTGACTTGATCCAGCAGTGCTTTGAGAGGAATCATTCAGCTTCATTGAGCCGCTAAAGAGGTTTTTGAGGGAAATGGTTTTCTTCAAAAAATGTATTTTTCTTTAACCACGCTCATTCTAATGGGGTGTTGTAAGCATATACAGCAGAGGTAATTCATCTTTTCAAAATCTGTTTTGCATTATTTTTTAGCACTCTGTATGTACATTATATTTCTTTAAAGCAGACTTGGATGGTAGTTATATTGAAAGTGGACAGTAAAAGCTTTGTACAGATACTCAGGTAGTTCAAGCTTAATTGTAGTTAAGATATTAAAGTAATAAGACAATACATTTTCAAAGTCAACACTTAAGAGACAACAGCTCATATTTCTGTACATAAATCTGAACAAATCCTGATATGATGGAAAATCTGGGACCATCAATGTTTGGGTGAGGGGACAGCCAAATAAGAAAAACTGGTTAATACACAGTAAAAATACAGATTTTGCCCTACAGGAAGACTGGCCAAAACAATGATTACAGTATGCTATTGTTTTTTTTATATTTTTCCTTTTTCTTTGAAAAGCACACTGAATTGCTTCTATGTATGAAGTGTGCCATATAAATAAACTTGCTTGCTTGCAGTAGGTGAGGAAAACCTGACATCAATTTCCCATCAGTGTTCAGGAAGGAGAAACTTCAGGGAGGGAGACTCCAAAACAACACTTCATCAGAGTATACAGTTTATTTCATTCTCTCTTTAGTGCATTCATACTAAACTTACCCAAGCAGAGAGAAACAATCAGAAAGAGCTAGAGAGAGCAAGAGAGGAAGTGAGAAAGAGAAAAAGAGATATGACCGAGTAAGGGCCTATTTACAAGATTTATCAGCACAACATTTAAATTGAAATGCAGTTTTATTGATAATATGTAGATCTACTTTTCTATTCACAGGCCAATAGAGCTTAGCCATATTCACAAGAAATGTGCCTGAAATGTGAGATCACAATCTTAATTTTTGAAGCAAACCAGGTTGTTTGCCATGATAAAAAAGTAGGGTGCTTTCATGACAAAGTTAGATCGCCATTTTACATCTAGCTATGATCTGTTGAACACCAATGACCAGTATTTCTAAAGTTTGACAGTCTCTGAAAACTAGCATGACTTCCTCTCCAACATAGCTAGCTATTGTCAGTTAAGTTAGCTAACATAGCTGAGCAGCCAGTTAAACTTCATGTTAAGGGAAATTGAATACGGATGGTGTTAACCACAAGCTAGCTAGCTGACATGAGTTTTCAAGAAGCAGCTGCTTACTGCCTGGACTTTTTATTTAGATAAACCAGACTTGTTGATAGAGTTGCACCGGAGATTACTCACGGTGAGATCATTTCGTCGCCAGTGTGAATTGAAAATTGTGTTAATATATTACAGCCCCATTTCCAAAAACGTTTGGACGCATAAAATGCAAATAAAAACCGAATGCAGTGATGTGCAAATCATTTATCCCTTTATTTAACTGAAAATTGATCAAGAGAGAGTAGATTAACACTGAGCACATGTGACAGACGTGAAAGAGTCTGGAGACGCCATGGTGAACGTTTTGCCGCCTGCAACATCATGCAGCATGACCAGTTTGGTGGTAAGTCAGTGATGGTCTCAGGAGGCATATCCTTGGAGGGTATACCTCCCATGCTAGCCAACGGTACCCTGGCTACTGTTAGGTACCGGGACGAAATCCTCAGACCCATTAGCGCCAAGTAGCGCCACAGACTGTCTCCCTGATGCCCTGATCCAGGTCTGGGAGGAGATCCCCCAGGACACCATCCGCCGTCTCATCAAGGACATGCTCAGACGTTGTCAGGAGTGCATACAGGCACGTGGGGGCCATACACACTATTGAGTCACATTATGAGTTCACGCAAGTTGGAACAGCCTGTGATTTCAATTGTTTACTTAGATTTTCGGTCATCAAAGTAAGTTCGAGTTTCAATCCAGCCCTCAATCGGTTGGTGATTTTGGTTTCCATTGACCGTTTCCATGTCATTTTGTTCTCAACGAATTACACACATACAGTCAAGATATTGATCTTTAATATATTTAGTTCATCGAGACCCGATGTGTGATTTGCCGTGGTTAATTTGAGACGGATCCTGCCGGAACAAGATCCAGCACCCCTCAGATTTTCCTCAGTTTGTTCCGGCACCAACTTTTCACAGATCCGGTCTGCTGCACATGACCTGTCTTTTTCCATCACTGTGTTCGCTTTGCACTGTAAACATTCTACTAAAAGCAATCAGAGTTCATAAAGTGGACTATTTCTGCAGCTTCTTGTAGCCTTAGCACTACCTGACAAGAATGTGAAAATTCTCGCTTTTTGTTTTCCGCTATTTGCTCTACCGATGTGCTGTAGCCTATTCGCATCGATTTGCCAACTGGATCCATGTCTCTCATACGCCCCAATGTGTTCCGGGACCTCCCGATTTACAAATTAAGCACTATAGATCCCTCAAAGATCAAGAACTTCAAGAATCATTGGAATTTAAAACTACTATATATCCAGACATATTGTTAGACATGTTGTTGTCTAACTGGTACATACAGCTGATATAAACATACCATATCTCTAATTGATGCAGTTTTCTCTATAATACGTTGTCCACCGGGTTTAAAGGAATCCTGACCAGATTGGATTTCAAGCACTAATTGACATGTGCCTGTTGCATCAACAGATGAAGTTGTAGGAATCACTCCCAGCTGACGGGTCTTTGGAGGGAGGGCTGGTTTTACTTTCTCCAAAGACCTATGACATTCGCCTAGTGCAGATGCTCTCAACAGCTTGATTTACCAATGTTAAACTGCCACTGACCTGGCCACACTGAGCTGAACTACGGCTTTATTGGAAATCATTTATTGTTTCCTTTATGATCACGGAAAGAAGCAATATCGTGAAAAGCAATGTTTTCCCCCAAGACCAACACAGCATCCCACCAACCCCGGAGCTATTAGACACAGGCTCAAAGTTTATACTCTGTGCAGATACTTCAAGTACCGAGTTAGATGCTGCTGGTGTGTAGAATAGTAGCTCTGTTTACTTCATTTCCGGAATAGCTGCATCTGCTTTTTTACTTTTCAAACATATTTTTCAAATTCATGCAGACAGTATTAGCTTTAAGTTGTTCCTTTCTTTGAAAGCAGCTACTTTACTATTTTTTCCTGGAATGTTTACTATGCATGCCGAGAAAGCCTTGGAATGTTTGTCAAACTCAGTTCTCTGAGACGCATGTACTATATCTATTCCGATATACTGTATCAGGAAATGTCTTTGTTTATTCTAGGCTACTCTTTTTGCTTGTTTTTTGTTATACATTCTGGTGTCTAAGGAAGATACCGAGTCAGCATTCTATACCAAATTGATCGCAGAAGCGACAATGAATAATTTAACACGAGAGCTCTATTTGGCACAGGAAGAAGAATGTAGATGAAAATACCAATCCACATGCCTATCTACAGAAATTAAAAGCAGCATTAATATATATTGGAAAAGAAGTAGAACACATTAATATAGATTGTGACATTCTTAATGGGTCAGTTTGACTGATCAAATGTCAGTTTGGTTGAGGTTGGTTAAAATCAAAATGTCTTTAGATAAAGACTATCCGCTTCTACTTAGTTTATACTCAAAGTGTTGTAATATTATTTGGACTACTGTATTGGAGCTAGTAATTGCCATGTTTTATAGCTAAATCCAATGTTAACAATTAGAGTAGTCTCTCATGTCTAGACCTGTCTCTAGACCCTTGTGTTTCCTGTATATACCATTAATCCTTTTCATTTGGTGACAGATTCATGGGTGTCATCTTCAGTGATGCTTATGCCTTACAGTGTGGTGACTGTTGGGAATATGGAGGCTACAGTTTTATTGATGCATTATTTGCACGACTGATATCAATTTTCAGATTTGACAAACTATTGAATATTTTTTACCTGATAAGGTGAAAAGAGGGGCACTGAATTGACAAATCAAAATACGTTCTGTATGTACTCCATCGTCTTCACAACACAGAACATGGAAACTCATCTGTGCCATCCGAACCCTCTCTGTCCATCCACCCCCACTATCCTGATAATAGTTCAGATCACGCAGTACATGTACTTAACTGTCCTAAAGGTGAATTTTTCCTCCAATCATAGACAGAGATCTATCACAGACCAAACACATCGGCCCATCAGCATACCTCATGTTCATTCCCGCTCCCACCCCCGTGCTATCCGTCAACCTCCCGCCCTCATTTATAGACGAGTTAGTTTAAACTAACAACCACTCTCCCTTAGCGGTGCACTGCCCTCCTCCCGGGCCACTGTTGCTAACCTAACCTTGGTCCAGAAACCCAGCCAGGCACCGCTGCGCTAGCACTGGCCTGCTTGGCTTGGCCCTACTCTGCCTTCGGGGAGGCCTAGCTCGTGCCAGCTGGAGGCGGTCTGCTGCCCCAGATCCCGGGCAACTGACACGGCACCTGCTGTGACTCACCTGCTGTCCTTGGGTTCCGCCGCGACCCTGGGGCGACCGGAGTGAGGGGGAGAGAAAGGAAAAGAGCTGCAATGCACGGACTAATAATATAATCCTAGGAATACACTGAATGTAATGGCAACGCTGGGTAGCTGTATTACAAGAGAACTGCGCTCGCTCTGCCAGGACGCGCAGCTGTTCAGCGGAGTTGTCTCGGTCTGCGGTTTGGCGGGAACTCTGCAGTTCGCTGCTGTAAAATGGCTTTCAGACGGGAGTACACTCATCATTTTCATGTAGGCCCGTGCAGATTAAAGTAATACACATATTCTTGTTCTTTAAAACAGTCACCAATCCAAACTTAGCAACCCACATTATAACAAATACGGACTGAAAGTGGGTTTGCATGTTAAAACGGAATGTGATACAGGCCAAGTGATGTCACCATGAGGATAATAGATGTTAATGTCGGAATAATTAGGTTGGTATTACTGCACTTAGTGGCTGTTAGAACGCAACTGGGAAAGCTCCGCGTTACCGGCTTGGGGCCATGTTCACCATGTATTTCATATGACATTTGGTGAACATTAACCCCGACTAGGAACGTACACATCAGAAGAAGTGCCAGATGGGTGTGAAAGATAGATCTGATCCATTAGTCAAAACAAACTCTACAAACCCAACGAAACCACCAGCTGGGTAATCCGTGTACAAATCAAAGCAAATGTCACACAAGCATTCGTGGTTCTCTAACCATAATGACACGTTTTAATGGGCCTGTTTCTCATTGCATAACCTCTAACCTATATACTATTAATGCATGTATAAAATGTTCTCTGTATGACTTCCTCTGGTACCATGCACGCTACTGTTCTCATAGGGAGGCATTATAAACTCAGTATGCATTATAATAATAACATAGACCAATATGCTTTATAACAGCATTTCTCAAACCCAGGTCTGTGGACTGTAGGTGGTCAAGGAAGAAAGGCCCTGTAAGTCCTTGGCATATCCTTCTTGAGGACACCCATTGATTGCATTGACCTTTTCTTCATAGAACTGGAGTTATGCAGGTAATCACCGCAATGTCCTTTATTTGGCCATAGTATTAGAAGTGTTAGTAATGGTAGTAGTAGTAGTAGTGGCAGCAGTAGTAGTAGTTCTAGTAGTGGTGGTGGTAGTATTATTAGTAGCAGTAGTATTAGTAGTAGTGATAGCAGTAGTTCTATTAGTAGTGGTGGTGGTAGAATTAGTAGTGGTGGTGGTAGTATTATTAGTAGCAGTAGTATTAGTAGTAGTGATAGCAGTAGTTCTATTAGTAGTGGTGGTGGTAGAATTAGTAGTGGTGGTGGTAGTATTATTAGTAGCAGTAGTATTAGTAGTAGTGATAGCAGTAGTTCTATTAGTAGTGGTGGTGGTAGAATTAGTAGTGGTGGTGGTAGTATTAGTAGTAGCAGTAATAATAGTGGTAGTAGTAGTAGTAGTAGTAGCAGTAGTAGTAGTTATAGTACCAGTAGTAGTACCAGTAGTAGCAGTAGTAGTAGTAGTAGTAGTAATAGTACCAGTAGTAGTAGCAGTAGTAGTAGTAATAGTACCAGTAGTAGTATTAGTAGTAGCAGTAGTAATAGTGGCAATAGTTCTATTAGTCGTGGTGGTGCTGGTAAATAATGGTAATTGATTCCAAATAAATGCTCATACAGAAACCCATTTTGTCTGGGCTGTTGATGTGTAGGCTATTACACAGGCATTATGCAAGAATGCTAGATGGCTGCGACAACCCTGCTTGCACTAGTATTGATTTGACTGCACAACGCCTCTGTGTATGTAGGAAGTGGCATGTGTACTCTAATGGAATTGATACCATGGAAGCTTTCTGAGGCAAAACATGAGCGCATTATCGGGGTAATCCTCCCTTTAAATTGGAATCACACTTGACTATGTCCCAGAAGGAAATATATTTTCTGTATCGTTTTTACACTATAAATGACTGAGTGGAAATGTGAAAGTGGATATTTAAAATCAATAAATGGCATTGTAATACATCTTACATCGATACATTTACAACACAACTTTTATTGTGTTGTAAATGATGTTAAATCAATACTGCTGGTCCGGTATGCAGAATACGGCACTTTCCAGTTTAGACACAGTAGGTTAAATAGATTGATATTATATTTGCATATTTGATTACTTTTTACTCCCATTTATGAAACTGGATTTATTGTGGAGGCATACATTGCATAGAGTTTTTCTACAGTTGAAAACTGAGCATCTGTTCCTGTTGCCACTTAGTTGGGTAACAATAGTGTAACTCAAACTTATCCAACTGTAGAATTACCAGTATACGCTAACCGTTCGAATCCTAACAGGCCGATTAACAATGAGAGGGGATTGTCACCTTGATTCTGTCTGTGTTTGTATTCCATTTATTATATGTCTGGCCTGTGTTTGGCAGCAAGACTGCAATAAGGTGCACTTTCACATCAAAGGGAAACGAGCTGAGTGTTATCCTGCCAAGTGTGGCCTTCTCAAAGGCAGGGCCGTCCCACGTTCCGGCATTACAAGTGGTCAGTTACTTCAGAATAGCAGCACCACACGACAGGTGATCACCTGGACATGGGTGACAAAGCTGTCGGTGAAGGCATGGTTGGAGCAGAAGCTAAACCTGAGATGGGTCCAACAAAATTTAGTCACTCCTCAGGTACAGTGCCTTGCGAAAGTATTCGGCCCCCTTGAACTTTTCGACCTTTTGCCACATTTCAGGCTTCAAACATAAAGATATAAATCTGTAATTTTTTGTGAAGAATCAACAACAAGTGGGACACAATCATGAAGTGGAACGAAATTTATTGGATATTTCAAACTTTTTTAACAAATAAAAAACTGAAAAATTGGGCGTGCAAAATTATTCAGCCCCTTTACTTTCAGTGCAGCAAACTCTCTCCAGAAGTTCAGTGAGGATCTCTGAATGATCCAATGTTGACC
>JACXGI010014400.1:0-19047 GCA_016801175.1 Esox masquinongy | reverse complement strand
CAGGGTGGACGGTGAACATCTCTGGTCTAGATGGTAGTTTATTTACTAGTCAGGACCTCGCAGGGTGGAAGGTCAACACCTCTGGCTTAGTATGTTAATTGAATATTATGGGATGGGCTTATCGCTGTCTGATTCACATACAGAACAATTCAAAGGTTTGGACAAACCTACTCATTCAAGGGTATTTCTTTAGTTTTAGTAATAACACAAAGAATCATGTGGTAGCAAAAACGTCTAAAACAAATGAAAATATATTTATATTTTAGATTCTTCAAATTAATCACCCTTTGCCTTGATGAAAGCTTTGCACACTTTTGGCATTCTCCCAACTGGGCTTGCTAGCAAACACTTTATCATCAGTGTCAAGCCAAGCTCCTCTGAACTGAATGTTTGTGAATAAGTGCTCTCGTTTCCGCCTGTACTTCAGTCACTACAAAGTAAACAAGGGGATCATGTTGAGTCATGCACAAGTCCATGACCTGCAACCATTAACAACATGTGCATCAGATTCTTTATAGAATGGCTCATGGTTTGCGGGTAAAAAAATTGCTAAATGGTCCTTTGCTGGTAAAAAAAAAAAAAAAAAAAAGAACCTGGTGAGGCGAGGTTAAATGCCCTTCACTATTTCAGCATTCTGATACACGGAGTGGGACACAGAGTGGGCAGTCTGAGGCCAGGCCAGTTCTGCATCCGCCTGATACTGAGGAGGTGTTCCATCATGGCTGACAGAGGCCTACGCCACCACCAGGAGGTCTGCCACAACCCAATCAGAGGCAGTCCCGAGTCCAGTCTGTGTCAGTCCCTCTCCATCTGAGCACCGCTCCAGTCTGTTTGAACAGGTCACCGAGGGCCGGCCAGTTTGATCGGATTCCAGAGCCTGCGGCACACAACCACACCCCACCGGAAACAACACACACTGGATCAATGCTAGAGCAGTGAGAGAGCGGGCCGGGCTCAATGGGTTCCTCGTAAATCCCTGTTAATCCAGACCTGTCCACACACACACACACACACACACACACACACAAATCTATAACACCTGCACTGGCACTGCTGCAGAGGATCTGTGTGTGTGAATGGTGAAATGGGGGTGAACCAGAATGGAATATCCGCAATACAGAAGTTGGAAGCGGACACACAGTTGCAGTAGAGACAAAAGCAGAGAGAGGGCTGCTCCAGGTGGGGTTGGAAGGACATCATCCTGACTGAGAGAACACTACTCTACCTACAGCACCTAATCTATTATTTATCTACTGTAGAGAGATGGGGAGGGAGACAGGGAGGGTTAGAGAAAGAGATAGAGGGTGTGAGAGGTAGAGAGAGATGGAGAGACAGAGATGGGGAGGGAGGGTTAGAGAAAGAGATAGAGGGTGTGAGAGAGGTAGAGAGAGATGGAGAGACAGAGATGGGGAGGGAGGGTTAGAGAAAGAGAGGGGGAGGCTGCAGATGGAGGCTCAAACACATTCCCACAGTGGTACTAGAAGACAGGGACAACTGGGTGATTCTCATCAAATCATCTTAAAGGGAATGTCTTTTTGAAAAGATGTTGACTTAAAAATTTTCATTTAGGTCTAACCTTCTTACAAATCTATATTTCAAAAAGGTTAAATGTAAATTATGTCTGTTATTGCATCTTTCTCGTTGGCTGACTGCAGATTACCATTATTGCAACAACACTTAATAGAAAGAAACACTCAAGAAGGTATATTACTTATCCTCACATGATTTAACCGAGTAATTCGCTCAGTTGATCTCCAAGTGCTTGCCTGTACTATAAAAGCAATATATATATAGCTCCGGAAAAAATTAAGAGACCACTGCACCTTTTTCTGTCCTTTCCAAAAAAGTTGAAAAGGAAAGTTTTGAGTGAGGAACAGTAGCGTTGAATTTGCAGTGGTCTCTTAAATTTAGCCCTTCTGTTCCTCACTCAAAACCTTCCTTTTCAACTTTTTTGGAAAGGAATGAAAAAGGTGCAGTGGTCTCTTAATTTTTTCCGGAGCTGTATATGGGGTGACTTAGAAATGTCCTTGTTTTTGAGAGAAAAGCAAAGTTTGTTACACTAACATGATCAGAAATACAGTGTAGACATTGTTACTGTTGTAAATGACTAGTGTAGCCGAAAACGGATGATTTTTAATGGAATATCTACATAGACGTACAGAGGCCCATTATCAGCAACCATCAGTCCTATGTTCCAATGGAATGTTGTGTTTGCTAATCCAAGTTTATCATTTTAAAAGGCTAATTGATCATTACAAAAACCCTTTTGCAATTATGTTAGCACCGCTGAAAACTGTTGTGCTGATTAAAGTAGCAATAAAACTGGCCTTCTTTAGACTAGTTGAGTATCTAGAGAATCTGCAATTATTACAGGCTCAAAATGGCCAGAAACAACAAACTTTCTTCTGAAACTTGTCAGCCTATTCTTGTTCTGAGAAATGAAGGCCAATCCATGTGAGAAATTGCCAAGAAACTGAAGATCTTGTACAACATTGTGTACTACTCCCTTCACAGAACAGCGCAAACTGTCTCTAACCAGAATAGAAAGAGGTGTGGGAGGCCCCGATGCACAACTGAGCAAGAGGACAAATACATTAGAGTGTCTAGTTTGAGAAACAGACGCCTCACAGGTCTTCAACTGGCAGCATCATTAAATAGTACTCGCAAAACACCAGTCTCAACGTCAACAGTGAAGAGGTGACTCTGGGATGCTGGTCTTCTAGGCAGAGTTGCAAAGAAAAAGCCTTATCTCAGACAGGCCAATAAAAATAAAAGATTGAGAAGGGCAAAAAACAGAGGAAGATTGGAAAAAAGTGTCTAAGTTTGAGGTGTTCAGATCACAAAGAAGAACATTCGTGAGATGCAGACCAAGTGAAAAGATACTGGAGGAGTGCTTGGAAGGCTATTACTCCATTTTGCAATGCCATGCCATACCCTGTGGACGGCACTTGATCTGAGTCAATTTCCTCCTACAAACAGGACAATGACCCAAAGCACAGCATCAAACTACGCAAGAACTATTTAGGGAAGAAGCAGTCAGCTGGTATTCTGTCTATAATGGAGTGGCCAACACAGTCACTGGATCTCTACTCTGTTGAGCTGTTGTGGGAGCAGCTTGACTGTATGGTACGTAAGAAGTGCCCATCAAGCCAATCCAACTTGTGGGAAGTGCTTCAGGAAGCATGGGGTGAAATCTCTTCACATTACCTCAATAAATTGACAACTAGAATGCCAAAGGTCTGCAAGGCTGTAATTGCTGCAAATGGAGGATTCTTTGATGAAAGCAAAGTTTGAAGGGCACAATTATTATTTCAGTTAAAAACCCTTATCTCTAATTTTGTCAATGACTATAGTTCCTAATCATTTTGCTATATTTCCTATTCAAACTCATTTCATGTATGTTTTCATGTTAAACAAGGAAATTTCTAACTGACCCCAAACTTTTGAACGATAGTGTATATACATACATTATTAAAGAAATAATTCAGACTTCATTAAGTTTTTTAGTAAGGATTAGCACATTGTGAAAATGAAAATTATTATTTTGTTAATTGGAGGAGGTGAATAAAGTAATTGGGGGGGGGTGAATAAAGTAATTGGGGGATGAATAAAGTAATTGGGAGATGAATAAAGTAATTGTGGGGGTGAATAAAGTAACTGGGAGGAATAAAGTAATTGGGTGGGATAAAGTAATTGGGGGATGAATAAAGTAATTGTGGGGGTGAATAAAGTAATTGGGTGGGATAAAGTAATTGGGGGATGAATAAAGTAATTGTGGGGGTGAATAAAGTAACTGGGAGGAATAAAGTAATTGGGTGGGATAAAGTAATTGGGGGATGAATAAAGTAATTGGGGGGGGTGAATACTTCAGAGAGCCACTGGAAGTGATGATCCATGACATCGTGTTTCACTGGGGTACAAAAATGAAGTGAAAGGCAAGAAAACACACAAATCAAATGAAAGAGAATTTTGTTGACCCTCACAAATCAGTCAATGCCATAAAACAATAGCTACACATCTCCACTATTAGGGCAATAATTAAGAAATGTTAAACACCTGGAGCTGTGAGGATCCTGCCTAGGTGAGGACTCATGTATTTATACACAGTCAGAAGGATGGTTCAGCTGATTCAGAATGACATGATCAAGCTGAAACAAGAAAAAAAATCAGCCTCTTGTTCATATTCACCAAGGGTGCCAATAATTCTGGAGGATAATGTACATAATATGTATATACAATTATATATACGTATTTATTTTTTAGGGTATTTTATTATTTTTAATGACAAGACAGTAGGAATGAGAGATTAGGGAGACAGGTACATAGAAGGAGACAGGGGAATGATATAGATTTGGGAACACCAGACTCCGGCACCTCTGTGGATATTTTATCTCAGAGCCCAAAATACAAGTCTTACACCCTCAAACTTGGAAAGGGTCAAAGAGATTTACAGGAGAGAGTGGATACACTGCCGGCTGGGCTGTGGAACAGTGGACGCACATTGATAAATCCAAGCAAACTGTTTGACCACAGGGAATGTTGGGATGGTGGTTAATAAGAGTACAAACAACATCTTAGAATTTGCCTAGTAGTTGATACTGATATAGTGACATCAAATTAAAGTGCTCTTAATTTTAAGCTGTTTACTCAAGTCGTTTCAAAAGAAGAGATAGCTAGAGAACCAGGAAGTGCAAGGTCAAAACAGATGAGGTGAGCTACAGTAACAGTGCAGGATTTGTACAATCATGAGTCAGGGCACAAGGTAGGCCTTTGGTATATTTCAGTGTGCCAAGTTATGAGAATACATTTAGAATCAGTCAGCTAACAGTGTGGCAAATGAACATTGTCTTATAGACTGCAGCAAGAAAGCAAGTTGTGTAAAAGCAGGTTAGAGATTGGAGGATCAGATTAGAGGGTGGGGCGGGATCGTGACGTTTAATTTATGAGGCATTCAGGATCACTTCAACAAAAAAATCGGAAACATTTTCAAAGCATTTGATGCCGATGCAACGCAATCCTTCACGTTATTTGTGTAAAGCTGATATGCTACATCAAGAGCCAATGTCTCACAACCCCACCCCAAACTTCAATTTCTTTGTAATCGGTATACAGAAAAAAACCCTAAGTGTGTCAGAGTTCTCGCTGTATATCCTACGTGTCTGTGTGTGAAAGAGAGAGAAAGACAGACACAAGAGTGAAGGATACACAGAGAGGTTTCTCCCCGTGGCATGGCAGGTGATCCAGGATCAAATATGTCTGCTCAGCTTTCCCATCGTCATCCTCTGAGGGCAGCAGATATCAGGATAACAAACAAACAGACACACACGCACGCACGCACGCACACACATGCAGACAAATAAAGCCAGCCGAGGGAGCGTTGCCAGGTTGACAGAAGGCTTGGCCCTGTCCCTGCAGGTCACTCTCCTACCCCCTGCTCATACACAGCATACGCTAAAGCAGAGCACTGTAACCCCACACACAGACATACATGCAGGCACACAGAACAGACACACAGAACAAACAGACAGAACAGACAGACAGACAGACAGGGAGAACAGAAAGGCAGACAGGACAGAATAGACAAACAACACTGAACAGACACACAGACCCGGCAGACAACCCAGGACAGACACACAGAACAGACAGTCACAGGACAGAACAGACACACAGGACAGAACAGACACAGGACAGACAGTCACAGACACAATCCAACGGTGCAGAAAACCACCAGCCGAGCATGACGGTTTAAAAGGGTTATTATGTTGGGGACCGACCGACACAACGCGCCGGAGGACGCTGTCCATCCCTCTCTCCCAGCAGGAGGAAAACAGGAGATCAGGGGAGGGTGGCTGAGAAGGGAGTGAAGAGAGAGAAGGACAGGAGGAGGAGCAGGAGGGCGTGTGTAAGTCCCTCCTGAAGGATGGTGATGGACGGTTACAGCCAACACCCTGACTTCCATTAAAGCCTACGCAAAATGTGGTTAGAGTGTGAGAGTTGAAATCTATCAGCTTGGATCAGCTTCCTCTGCTACAGCTGACAGAACAAAACACACGCACGTGATCAATACGGCTCAGTCACTGCTGAAATGGCACGCTGTTCATGCTGTAAAATCCAGGTTATTTTCTTATCCACACCACTCCCATAGCCCTTACAGTATATGTATCCCCAGAAGCTGATCTCGGCTGATTATCTTACATCCATTTACCGAAGGGAAATCAAAGATTGTGGATAAGTGAATATACTTAACTAAGGGTGTTCAAAAATCCTGTTGGTTTTTTCAAATCAATTTCAGTCTACTTAAGTGGGTGTCGATCCCTTAGGCATCAATATTGTTGGTAATTTTATGTTTTGATACATACTGGGTTCATTGAGGGGGCAAGAGTATCACAAAAATATATTACTGACTGTGGCCCGCATTGAATTTGGGATTGCTAGTTAGCTTTTGGTACCTGGCTCGCACCAATGCAACTAGCTAAAAAACTGTGACCAGAAACTGCGGCTCCACTTTCAAATATTCTTAGCAATGATTTTGTCATCAAGTAGTCACATGTTCCACTGAAATCAAAACTGAAAAATAACTAGATAAAGTAAACCTTCTAAAAAACTACCTAGTCCTGTTGCCCCAAGTGAAAGCTAACATTATATAGTGGCTCTCAAAAGTACTCACCCCTATTGGACTTTTCCACATTTTATTGTGTGAAATCAACATGGATTTCATTAGACATTTTTGCCAACGATCAACACAAAAAAGGACGTAACGTCAAAGCGAACAATTACATCTGCAAATAGACAAATGAATTACAAATACAAAACAGTATTCACTCCCTTTAGTCTGTATTTGGTAGTGGCACCGTTGGCAACATGAGTCTGTTTGGATAAGACTCAGACATCTGGACCCACGCTTCTTTGCAAAAGTTCTCAAGCTCCGTGAAGTTTGACAGCGACCTATGTTTGAGTATTTTGTTTGATATCTTTTTTGGGGAGGGACATTGTTTGCATCCATTACCTATTTTCTAACCCGCAATCCCAGAGCTTGAGGAAGTGAGTGTGCCTGTCGGGCCGCAGTGGTAGGTCATATAAATGTCCTGACAGGTCAGTTAGCATTATTTGACAGATATCATTTTTGATAGGCAGACACAATTTCATAGGATTTAATAGCCCCTTCTTTAACATATTTAGCCATTCATTCACAGTGACACCTACTGGACTGATGGAGGCAGTGCAGCTGCCCCATTCACCCCGGTACTAACTAATCTACAATAAGGCCAGATGTCTGAGACCAAGAAAAATGCATGTGTGCATTTTCACTCCAACCCGGCTATAATTTTGAGCTCCCCCTCCACACTTAAGGTGCCACCAGCCGCCTCTGGTATAGATGGGGTCCAGGGGGGTAGACAATGTTCATTACAACTCAATACAAGAGAACAGAGAGACAGACAGGTGCAACACTCAATCATCACACAGAGGCAGGTTGTGACGTGACAACCACTACCATCCAGCCATGCTGTTCTTCAGAGACACCCTGTAGCTCCGCGGAAGGGGCTGACAGCCAGACACACGTCACTACTAACAACCAGAAAATGTCTAACCTTGATTGGTTGGAAGACTAAGCCAACGCCTATCGCGCCGGGGATTTCTCAAAACATTCGTGTTCGGCTAATGAAGGCAGAGTTCAACAGACCGTTCCACCGGACTTGCGAATTCGGGGCGGTCTGTGGACGAGATTAAGTGTCTGTGAACGAGATTAATATCAGTCAGACAAAAAAACAGTCAGAAAGACAGTCAGTATCCGTCAGATAGCACTCCTAATGGCCAGGATCAGTCAGACAGACAGACAGACAGTATCAGTCAGACAGACAGACATACAGACACAGTCAGTATCAGTCAGACAGAATGACAGACAGACACAGTCAGTATCAGTCAGACAGACAGACAGTCAGACAGACAGACACGGTCAGTATCAGTCAGACAGACACAGACAATCAGACAGACAGACACAGTCAGTTTCAGTCAGACTGACAGTCAGACAGACAGACACAGTCAGTATCAGTCAGACAGACAGGCACGGTCAGGAAAACCCCAAGTCAAAACCATCGAACCAGGATCAGTCAGACAGAGACAGACAGACAGTCACAGTCAGTATCAGTCAGACAGACACAGTCAGGAAAACCCCAAGTCAAAACCATCTAACCAGGATCCAGGAAAATTAATTCCTTAAATATTATAAGTGAAATGCCTGTATAGTAAGATATAGTCGATTGTATGCTATACTATGCTCATACCAAATCCTGTCAGGAAGCTGTAGACCACCTCTGCTTCCTCTCTCCTTGACTTATGGAGGAAAACAGCACTGGCAGCAAACTACAAAAAAAGGCATGAGAATGTCCATGTTAAGCCACCGCAAGGTTAACGATAATAAGCATGCGTTTTGGCGTTGTGAGTTCATACGCTGACAAGCAAAGACAGACTTCCATTCCAAGTCCAAGAGCGGGAGATGCAACTTAAAAACACAAACAATACCAGTTGTATAAGAGACCTCTTCAGAATTAATGAGCCTGAGAAAGGGAGCGCACGGGTTCGCGTGTGGGCTGATGAAAAAAGTGCCTGTTTGTATGAACAGTGCAACACAACTGCATGTGTCGGCTGTGTTTAATTCAAATTGGATTCTTGACTTAATCAGCTTAGCAAAAACAACAAGCCTTCCTTAATTGGTTTGCCTTAGCTGTGTCTGCCTGGAAACACTTAAGTAAATGAAGGAAACAGTATCTCAATCAACTGATTGTAAACAGGTTTGGAATTAACATCCCATCATGCTTAGGGTCATGCTTAAAAATGCTGTGCAGTCCCAGTTGCCGATTAGTTTGGCAAGACGATAGTGACAAGATGACAGTGACAAGCCACATATTTGCATATTGACTGACAGTTTACATGTGGCTTGGGTAGCTGGTAGATTCCCTGATGAGCTTTCTCCTTGTCCTGTCTTCAATGTTGTAGGGGTGTCCTGATCTTTGCATTGTCCTGGTGGTGACATCTTGCCTCCAGTTCTTAATGATGGTATTCACAGTATCTGTTAGCTCCTTGTGGACTCTACCTATCTTGGCAGAAGGCAACCAAGAAACCTTCACAAATACAGGAACAGCTTCATTTAGGGATATACGAATCACTCCAACTGATGGCATATTACTTTCATGCATTGTTTGAAGAGTGATTGGTTAACTCAATTTTGTCAATCCCCAGCAGATACATTGATGACATGCTGGTCAAATAGCTAAATCAAATGTTAATCAACTCCACAAATGTAGGGACTGTTGCTGGAACATTTGAATTAGAAAACATCGCTGTGTCTCTTTACTTACTTAAAATGTATTATTCGTTTTTATGTACCGGATCTTTGTAGATGTTCTCTACTCTGAGGATGAATGAGGATGAATCCACGGATGAAAGGGGAAACCAATATCTTCAGAAGTAAATATTTTTCAATAATCCCTCATGTTCATCTTTCAGTGACCCGAACGGGGTAGAATGTTTGTGTCAAGCAATGAGAGTGGGACTTTGCAGAGAGTCAAGGGTCTTAAAGAGAACCAGGTTTTATTTCAGCGCCTTGCACAGCAGACACTCTTTGAGGCGCACAAGCAGATACAATACTTGAATAACGTAGGAATTTATAGGAATTTATTTTGCAACACTCGCTTACTTGGGGTGGCCAGTCTAGTTTGCATGTTACACAACCAAGGCATTCACATTTCTGAAAAAGTATCCATTTGTTTTTTTACAATGTTGATAACACTAAGGTGAAAAAACATCCGTTATGATTTGTATTGGTTTAAGTTTTTTACATAAACAAAAGTAGCATTTTCAATAAGTGTGCCCCATAGCTGGCTAATGTCTAAATTGCATCTGGACAAGCCAAACTCTTAGGTTGCCAGGTCCTGATGTTTTGAGAACTTTAACTAAGGAGGTTCCTGAAGCGCGAGAGCTATAGGAGACAAATTCAAAAGTGCTGAGGTACAGTACTCATGAGAAAAACTGGCAACTATTATGAACTTTGTGTGGAGGCCTTTCTAGCGCCCAAAACTCCTGAGGCATCAACCAAGTGGGTACCACACAGAAAGGAATAGAAGTCCAGCACCTTTCAGATCAGGCCGTTTCCTAGACAGGCACACAATTACACCGTCAGCAGGGTTAAAACCATTATCCATCGTTCTCTCATCACCTCTCTCACAAGCCATGACCTGACCTGCTCCGTTTCGGGGAGGACGCAGCATTTAATGCAGCGTTTGGCCTCAGTTGAATTCAGTTGGTACTAATACAAGAGCTTGGTGATACACGGGGCTGTGTTACTGAGGGATGGGCTGTTGCTAGGTGGGTCAACAGGCTGAAGTGACTCTGAGATACACACCACATGACTTTCCACTGTCCGTATGTGTGTGCAATGTGCACAGTGTATTTTGTGCTATAAAGAGACTGAGAATGTGTGTGTGTGTGTGTGTGTGTGTGTGTGTGTGTGTACGTTTATGTGTGTGACGGAGAAGCACAGAGGGAGAGTGGGTGTATGGGTGGATGAAATTGCAGTAAATCTAAGAAACTCAACCCAAATGAGCCTGCGTGTTGACAAAGCATTATCCACACACACACACACACACTCGTAGGTCTTTCCAATTGAGGACCGGCAATTTAGTACTATTAAAAATAACTTTTACCTAACCCCTAACCTCACCCTAACCTCAACCTAATCATAAAGTCCTACACCAAACCCTTAATACCTACACTTAGTTCTTACCTTAACAATAACCCCAAATGCGATAAATTTGTTAAAGTGAGGACCAGTCAAATGTCCTCACTGTGATCTCCCTTTTTTTCCTCCATTCGTCGTGTGGAACTTCGGTACTTACTCAGAGACAGACAGACAGACACCGACAGACAGACAGACAGAAAGGATGTCTTCTCCCCTGAACCACTTGTAAAGAAAGAGAAGAGGGTTCTGTCATTTGAATCCAATCACCTCTTGACAGCACCCCTTCTGATTTGAACAAAACCTTTCATTCCTTTTTGTACATTACAGAACTACTTTAAAATCTGACATTTTTGACCTGAAAGCCAAAACACACGAGATATAAAGCTGCTTAAAGGGGGACCTATTTTGTATACCTTACCATACACAGACAGAGAAGATACTCGGTTGAGATGCTTACAGTTCTTATAATATCCTGAAAAAAAAGTGATTTAATAACAACAGTTTTTTTTTAATAAAAACAACGTGATTCATATAATGGACATGTCCTTTAAAACTACTGACATTTACAGTGGATATAAAAAGTCTACACACCCCTGTTAAAATGCCAGGTTCTTGTGATGTAAAAGAATGAGACAAAAATAAATCATGTCAGGACTTTTTCCACCTTGGCACATCTTCACGTGGCAATATTTGCCCACTCTTCTTTGCAAAAGCGCTCCAAATCTGTCAGATTGCGAGGACATTTCCTGTGCACAGCCCTCTTCAGATCACTCCACAGATGTTCATTTGGATTCAGGTCTGGGCTCTGGCTGGGCCATTCCAAAACATTAATCTTCTTCTGGTGAAGCCATGCTTTTGTGGATTTGGATGTGTGCTTTGGGTCATTGTCGTGCTGAAAGGTGAACTTTCTCTTCATCTTCATCTTTCTAACGGATGCCTGAAGCTTTTGTGCCAAAATTACCTGGTATTTGGAACTGTTCATAATTCCCTCCACCCTGACTAAGGCCCCGGTTCCAGCTGAAGAAAAACAGCCCCAAAGCATGATGCTGCCACCACCATGCTTCACTGTGGGTATGGTGTTCTTTGGGTGATGTGTAGTGTTGTTTTTGCACCAAACATACCTTTTGCAATTATGGCCAAAAAGTTCAACCTTGGTTTCACATTTTCCCACATGCTTCTGGGGGACTTGATGTTTGTTTTTGCAAACTTCAGCCAGGCTTGGATGTTTTTCTTTGTAAAAAAAAAGGCTTCCGTCTTGCCACCCTACCCCATAGCCCATTTATATGAAGAATACGGGAGATTTTTGTCACATGTAGCACACAGCCAGTACTTGCCAGAAATTCCTGCAGTTCCTTTAATGTTGCTGTAGGCCTCTTGGAAGACTCCCTGACCAGTTTTCGTCTTTTCATTAATTTTGGAGGGACGTCCAGTTCTTGGTAATGTTTCTGTTGTGCCATATTTTCTCCACTTGATGATGACTGTCTTCACTGATGACTGTCTCCACTTGATGATGACTGTTTTCACTGTGTTCCATGGTATATCTAATGCTTTGGAATTTTTTTTCTACCCTTCTCCCGACTGATATCTTTCAACAATGAGATCCCTCTGATGCTTTGGAAGCTCTCTGCGGACCATGGCTTTTGCTCTGAGATGCAACTAAGAAAATCTCAGGAAAATCCAACTAGAACAGCTGAACTTTATTTGTGATTAATCAGAGCCACTTTAAATGATGGCAGGTGTGTAATGACTTCTATTTAATATGAGTTTGAATGTGATTGGTTAATTCTGAACACAGCCATATCCCCAGTTATAAGAGGGTGTGTACACTTATGCAACCAGGTTATTGTAAGGTTTTTAATTTTAATTTTTCCCCCTCGAAGATTTCAGTTTGTTTTTCAATTGAATTGTTCACATTATAGGTCACATTAAAAGTGGAAAAAGTTCTGACATGATTTATCTTTGTCTCATTCTTTTACATCACAAAAACCTAGCATTTTAACAGGGGTGTGTAGACTTTTTATATCCACTGTATATTAAATTTATATTATGATTCCTATTTCCTACCACAAAGAAGGCAGCCTGTCCACTCAATGTTAATTGTTGCTCATGTCTACTCTCTACATTGATTTGATTTCAAAAGGTTACCACAGATATTCTGAATTCCAGTCAAAATGATCTGGTGTGGATCTCCAGCCTTCCTAAGGAAAAGTAATGCATGACGTTACTCATTTAAAGACTCTTTTTGTGCTTGTAGTCCATCCCCTCAACAGAAGAGACATTATGAAAGAGACAGAATGAGTTGGGTTATGTAATATAAGTCGGTATGGGATAGTTTTGAAGAGCTGTATGACGTGCTTTAGAAAAATTTCCACAATGCATTGAAGTCAATGGCGAGTGATGACTCAGCAACATGTTTAATGTTTATTGAGTTTCGATAAACAGTTTGGGGCTTCAAATACAAGCCCAGACAGGGTGAAAGTAAGGCCACATATAAAGGATAGAGGGTAGATAGAGGGAAAGAAGGGAGAGAGAGAAAGGGACAGGGAGAGAGACTAGTCCGAGGGGACCCCCGTGTTCAACAGATGGAGACCTGCGGTGCTGGTGTTCAGTAATTCAATCACACTGCCCCAACGTAATGACTGATGACAAGAAAACACACAGTCCAAACCCAACATCAGACTGTACTGAATAACCTGTTGATGGACTCCCATAATAACTCACCTAGGTCATCAGTAGTCCATGTCCCTGACCCCTGCCCCTCTCTCCTAACCCAAGAGCAAGCTGTGTCACAAATGGCAGCCTGTTCTCAACAGTGCAGATTCACAAGGTCAAAGGTCATGCACTATTAAGGGGGATAGAGTGCCATGTGAGACCCCCTCCCAACAGAGGTAGTAACACAGCTATTCAGTGGATGACATAATATGTAATCTGATGACGTGGTACACAACTGGATAAGAGAGCACATAATTGGATGACGTGGTACACAAAAAACAGCGAGCACCATTATTACAGCCACATAAAGACATCTTTAATTAGGTAGTGATGTTTAATTAGGTAGTGATCTATAATTAGGTAGTGATCATTAGTTAGGCAGTGATCTTTAATATGGTTAGTGATCTTTAGTTAGGTAGTGATCTTTAATTAGGTAGTGATCTTTAATTAGGTAGTGATCAATGAGGTCCCTGTGCTGCTCTCATCAAAAAGCCCACCCTCATTCTCACACTATCTGAAATATTAAAGGTTCACTGAACACAGTGCAGGCTGTAGCTCGTACTCTAACCAGTGACTGTTTCAAATCACATTACTGTGTGAAAATAATATACATTAAGGGGTTGGAAGTGCAGCCTGAATCAACACTTTGTTATAGAGAGAGAGAGAGAGAGAGAGAGAGAGAGACAGAGGCAGGGAGAGAGAAAGAAAGGAAAAGAGGAATTGAAATCAGTAGGATGTAGAGTGAAAGGGAGAGGAGGATGAAGAGAAAGAGCGAGAAAGAGTGGGAGAGTAGGATGGAGGGGGGGGTAGCAGAAAAATAGAGGTAGAGGGATGGAGAGTGAAAGGGATGTTTGGGAGGAAAATGCTGCAATGAAAAGAGGCCCCGAAATCTGAATGCTTTTTCTGCCTTGCAGTTTCAAACCAGCCGAATCAAGGGAAAAACCAAAGAGAGGAAGTTTGATCTCATTTGCCTTCTTTGGTTTCACTGTCAAGGACAGCTGTCTGTGCGAGCGAGTGTGTGTGCAGCCAACTGCTTCGGGGTTTTGCGTTTATTTGTGTGCCAACGGCTTCTGGTGTGTTTTTTTATGTGTGTGTGTGTGTGTGTGTGTGTCTTAGAGAGTGTAAGTGTAAGGGTAGACAAAGGGGGAAGAAGATAGAGAGTGTGAGTGTAAGGGTAGACAAAGGGGGAAGAAGATAGAGAGTGTGAGTGTAAGGGTAGACAAAGGGGGAAGAAGATAGAGAGTGTGAGTGTAAGGGTAGACAAAGGGGGAAGAAGATAGAGAGTGTGAGTTTGTGTTCTGTCTGCTTGTGTCTGAGAAACCCGAGAGAAAAAGAGAGGTAGGAGAGGCTTTGACAGGTTACACACATTTACACAGCAAGGTAGAGCAGGCAGAAATGTAACAAACCCTTTGTAATATCTCCTTGCAGACAGACTTCCTTTCTGACTCTGTGCCTTTATAATATGTCTGAAAGTTGCCAGGGATCCACTGTCATATGATCAGCAAAGTTAGGTTCTGATGGATTCTGATTTTCGAGGTTTGAGAGTGGAGGTATTGCAAGTCAATACTGTGATTTTACTGCGACTCGACGTTCCCAAAATATTGCTCACCACGTCTGTGGCAGAGGGGCAAGACAGAGCCATGACAAAGTGGGTTTTGGAAAAGAAAGCACCCAGGACACCATTAAAAAACGGTTAGCTCACCATTTACAAAAGACGGAGAAGGAAAACAGTTCATTTTTGGCGCGGGTCCAACAAACAAAACAAAAATAACATTGTGACTTTGTTAGCAGCCACGCAGTCCACAGCCATATCCCAGTGTGCATCTGATGTTTCTCCATCATAAGTTCATATTCAGCTTTACCTCAGGCTTTTGTTAGTAGAGAATGCAGTTACCCTACATGAACCTGTCTCAGGGGAAGGCATATAGCTCAGCAGTGTTCCTCATTTGAATGTGTGTATGTACGCTCGCTGTTACTGTGTGTGTGTGTGTGTGTGTGAGTGTGTGTGAGTGTGTGTGTAGATCCCAGAGTTTCACGTACAGTACAAAAGGAGAAGAGAGAGAGAAAGCCGCATATCCTCCTCCTGCTCTATCCAAAACACGCGGGAACAGAAACACAACAGCGCTCTGCACTGAATCCATTCTCCTGCACTCCTCCGTCGTGTGGGGATGAAGCACAGGTTTGCTCAGAAATCGTTCCCGCTTTCAACGGCCAGGCAGTCCTCAGTTTGAGAGCCCACCTATCGGTAAGAGCCAAATACGGGAACACCACCGTAGTGTGTTAATAGAGCGCTGGAGCGCGGCGACAGGCCACAACAACCTACAGTCCTACAGCTCCTAACACCTCCATCAGCGAGACGAGGGACGTGCGCTGATAAATGGAAGGTTGGGCTGAAACAGGGACTGAGACGTTTAACTGAGATTAGAAAAGTTCAGTGAGTGTGGGTACGGGTGTGAGAGACTGGCAGTGTTTGCGACGTGTATGCTGTGTGTGTGTGTGTGTGTGTGTGTGTGTGTGCCTCCGGGAGCTCGGTGACAGGGTTGGTCGGCCCTGACGGTCGGAATGAGCTATTGACTCGGGGAAAGAGAGAGAGAGCAAGAGGGCGGGGTGGAGCAGGACCGATAGGTACGTACACTGACAACAACAGAGAACATGAGCACTATCAGTCTGGGAAACAGTACTTCTGGCTCTACCTTGGCAGCCTCTTCCCATGAATGTCAACATTCCATTAAGCAACAGTTGGACCTCAGAAGATTGCCCGAATAAGTCAACACAACCCAAGGCCTTATTAGTAATATATGGAATACGCAAACGCAAAGGCGGCTCCGACGTTTCAAAGACGTACATTCACGTTAAGCGCAAACCTGACGCTTTACCTGTACACTAAATGAAAGTAAAGCCCGACCAGCTACAACACTAAGACAGTGTTCCTTCAGAAAGCTAGCTATAGACCGTCACAGCATGATCTCATCACACTGAACAAGACCTGTAGAAGGATCATCTGACCTAGAGAAGGATCATCTGACCTAGAGAAGGATCATCTGACCTATAGAAGGGTCGTCTGCCGGTTCCTGTCAGTGCAGCAAAGTCTGCTGCTGTTGAACAATACAAGAGGTGCCCAAAACCCCGGAGACGAGGCTCTGGGACATGATTGGTTGTTACATAACACGATTAAGCCAATGAGAAATGCGCTGGAGGGGACTCTCAATGTGTTCCAGTAAAGTTCGACTTAATGTTCAGCCAGAACCGTACGCCTGTTTGGGAGGCGTTGTCTGGGAACAAGATTAGTGTGTGTTGTGTCTGAGCTCCAGTGTTTGTGTCTACACATTTGTTATTGCTTTCCACTTGTACTGGTTAATCTTTATTTTGTATGCCCGTGACACTTTATTCCAGAACTCTTATTATGTAGTTTTTAGCAGTGAAAAAGACGTTGCCCCCGATCCTCAATTCTGCAAGCATTTCATTGTATGAGTGAGGGAACCTTTTAATGAGTGAGCCGCGGCAAAGCAAAGTGAAGGTATTTAGAAACATCCGACACTGAGGATTTCAAACGATAAACACCACCCATGGACAATGCAGACAGCTAAAAAAACCGTATAGTGGAAGACTTGGAGTCATAAAAGCAAATTGAAATGACTGTCTTCATTTTGAGGAGGTCTGAATGTCTCCAGAGTATTTTAAGATGTTCTTATCAACAAAGGCGGCAAAAAGTACAACAAACGTAAAATGCACATACGATTCTCAGTGCAATGTTTGGATTCAGTCTTGTGCCAAGGGAACAGTTGGGTTTAAATAGATCATTTCTCCATAATCTCCACAGTATTCCCTTACAAACGCTACAGTGGTTATACTAATGCCTTTCTTCTGCAAGAAACCTCTTAATTGAGCCCTATCCATATAGGGCAAATCCCAGGAGAACAGAGGGTTAACTAATTCTCTCTAACCCCGTCTGTGATAGTCTCTCAGGCATTTTCCTTTATCCCCGTTGGCACAGTTAAACAATGCAACCTCTGGCAATCTCTGTGAGTGTGTCTGTGTGAAGGAAAGAAGAAGGCAGAGGAAGGGACCGCAAGGAACAAAGAACGAAAGAAACAGAGGGAAAGCTGACACGAAACCAATGACATCGCTGAGAGGCAGAGGAAGAAGAGAGGAATGTGTCGAAGGAGGAGAAGCCCGGAGCAGGATGAGGGTGGAGGAGGTACTCACTGGGTGCTTGGCAGAGATTCTTCCAGTCACTGCACTGGTCTGGTACCATGTGGAGGAGATGAAATTCTGAGAGACAGGGGGAGAGTGAGAGATACGAAAGAAAGATCCAGAGAAGGAGTAGCAAGAGACGAAGAGGGGGAAAGTGAGCAGTTCAGCATGACAAACATATTTCAGTCATGAATTAGAACCACACAGCCTAAGATTTTTATTTACAACCAACAACTCCCAGGCGACTTACTCAAAGCTACATTTCCTTACAGATTGTGTAGCGTTAATCAATATTAAGAGCTACAAAAGAACTTAGACAGGGCAGTTTCTCTATCTTGGTAGTCCAGCCAACCTGGAAAAAGTGATTGCTTTTTACACATTCAGATTGTAGTTATTCATTCAGTGGATATGGCTGAAATATATCATTACCCCAAACATGTTAACTTTGACTGTATTTCAATCGCATATCAATGCCAATATCCCTGCCGAAGAATGCCTTATATTTAAAAGGTAAAATGATTCTTTTTTCATTTTTCATTTCCTAATGTATTGATGTTTGATTAAAAAGTTGTTTATTGATTTGGTTACTCAATTTGGTCTGAAGATATCATGATATCTTCCCCAAATTGATCACAATTTAAATTATTCCCATTTTCACCAGATACGACCTTTAACCCAATCAAAACTGCCTTAAACACTACATTTCAAATGACATCCAGCTATGACATGACATCTAGCCAAACTCTGTGTATCACCCCATCATCATTAAATCTAGCATGGATGACAGGCTCAAACAAGCAACAACCAAAAAGCAAGCAGGTTGGAAGCTTCAATTGGCTGACACAATTCTGTGAGATTTTACTTCTGTATTTCAGAAAAAACAAAACCTAGCAAAGCCAAACACAAAACATCTGCTCTCCGGTGCCCTCTGGTGTTTTATATAGAGAATAACAGGAAGACAGAAACCTGCGTCTATTCAAATGTTGTTGATATTTCTTCTGGAAGGCTTTTAACCACTTTGTTTCAGAGCAGTAGTCCTTAACGATGTTTTAGCAATTCAGCATAAGGTCTCATTAAGTGACTTACAGCCCAAAAGACTGATTAGCGGCCAAAGCCCTGGACTGGACCGCCTGTGTGTTCTCACCTTGCTCATCATGCAGGACAGAATCCCATCAACGAAGGTGGACTTGATCTTATGAACCTGGGGGTTGGAACACACACAGGGTTGTCAGGCGTGTAGTCCTGTTGTTAAGCTGCGTGTTCATCCGTGTTCACCTGTCTGTATTCCAGAATGATCTTGGGCAGAGGATGGAGGTCCTGGAGCTGCAACAACTACACACACAGATGAGTTATGTCACTGGTTAATACCACTTAAGGGCAGTGTGTGTGTGTGTGTGTGTGTGTGT
>JACXGI010014399.1:0-10399 GCA_016801175.1 Esox masquinongy | reverse complement strand
TCTGTCCATAGGGAGGTTGCGAGGGATCCGGTCTGTCCATAGGGAGGTTGCGAGGGATCCGGTCTGTCCATAGGGAGGTTGCGAGGGATCCGGTCAGTCACCACTTTTTTCCATGACTGATAAAAAATGATAAACGATCTCTTGTCCATTTGCAGTAGACATATGGTGAGCAATGTCTTGAACATCGAATCAATCCAAAATCACAGCATTAAATCACAATACATAGAGAACTGTGAGAATCTTTTTACATATCATAAGTCATGTTCCTGGCAATTCTGAGCCCTAACGTGAAATAGGATACATCAGTCCCAAACTAATAATAATAATAATAAGAATAATAAATATTACAGTTATAATAACAACTCAAAGAATTTCTATACACCTTAGAACACATTTAAAATCCAAAAAGATTTGTGGATATTAGTGCTTAGTATTGTTTCATTTTCCATGTTGTAATGGCAGCCTTTATACTAGCTTGAGTGCTATCCCTGTTCCCAGATCATTACTTATTTTACCCTTATTTTACCAAATACTTTGACGGAGAACACATTGTCATTACAGCAAAGGCCTGTGGAATCTGCTGTCTCTCTCCAGAGTAGATCTCTCCGTTCCTGGATTTCCTGATATGTAGTGTTTTCAGTTCAGAGGAATCTGATGACTCAACTAATGACAGTCACGTCACTTCCTGTATTGTGCTTTTGCACGTCCACCACGGCAGGCAAATGACAGAACCGAAAGTAGGAGAAAGGAGACGTAACAAATAACACAAACCCAGGCTAGGCAGTGTGCAAGGAACAATTTCAATGAAAATATTAAATATACCAAGCAAAATTCTTATTTAATTAATCATTATTATAAATACCATTCATCCAAAGCAAAGGTTGTGAGGTGGTCCCAGGGGGACTGACCTCACAACCTTTGGTGGCACTTCCATCATGCTTTACCGACCGAGCCACACAGGACCAACTGAGAGATATGGAGGTCCCCTTCAGACTCAGCTCTAATGCCTTGTACTTCAACATCCAACTTAGCAATTCCTGATTTACTCACATATGGGTCAATGAACTGAGAACCATAACAAGCAAGGCCTTGTTTTACAGCAACCGAAATTCAATAAGGACACCAATGTCCTCAAACAGGGTCAGGAACCTGGACAGGTTCAAAAAAAGCCTGAAGTCTACACATCATGACTCTCAAAAATTGTAAAAAGCATATCAAACAAACACCCTTCCGCTCAAATAGACACCAAAACTATTTTGCTTCCCCACCCCCCTTGGATTGACCACCACTACAACCTTCCTCTATATATCCACCATCAGAGAGCCCAGTGAACCCAGGACTCCAGGAGCAGCAGCTTGCATGTAGCACATAGCCTCATACAGCAGAACAGCGACACCTGGAGAGACCATTGGAGTGTGTGTGTGTGTGTATGTGGCCAGCATAGTGGACACTGTGCTGACAAGCAAATCACGTGGTAGCCGCAATAAATGTCCTACTCTACCAGATGGTGTTGCGTGCCGGTCAGGACACTGGAGAGGGGAAAATGTATCCGTACGGATTCTTTATCATGATTAATTAAAAAAAATCTACGTAAAACACTGGACACACGCTTTTTATGCGCGTGCTTACGCTGTAATGTGAATACAGAATGAGAGAACAGACGGGTCACTGGTATCAACCGAGTGATAACGCGTCATTAGAAAGGAAATCTATTTGCCTCCCGTCTACGTGGCGCAATGCTGGGAAATGAGCTAATATACTGCCGAAAACGTTTCTGAATTGCTACGTATGGAACTGTAAAACATAGTTACAACACTATATTTATTAATGATTTTAATTGCTTTAGCCAGTGTTAAAAGCACATGGTGAGTGGTCAAATTCATCACATATGGTCCCTAGATTTGGTCGATTGCGCAGAATTATAGGAATTAGCCTGTTCACGCAGGTTGATCGAATCAAATAAATGTATTTTATAAAGCACATCTTACATCAGCAGCTGACCAAAAGTCGTTAAACCGACACCAAGACTAAAACCCCGGAGAGCATAAGATGTTTAAACATGATCTTCCCTTGAAAACCATGACTCGCCACCTTTGTTGACTTTAATCACGATAAGTAAGGCAGACTGGAACAATCAGCAACTACTGACGTGGTCATTGGCAAGACACAACGATTCGTAGTGCTTCATCAACCGCTACAGTTTATCAGCTACGCATCAAGTTGGTGAGCTAAAAAAACGTTATAGTGAACAGGCCCAGGGGATCCAGAATGAAACCCAGAAATATCAAAAGGAAATCACAACCTAAATGTTGGAGGATTACAAACTGTTCGGTATGGCTACTTAGCGAAAAATATTACTGTACCATGGATTTCCATGACGATAACTTTGGCATACGCTACACAGTAGGCCTACGTGAATAGACGCTTGCACTCATTTCACGCCGCTAACCGAACTGTTTCGGAGTTACCGACAGACGGATCGCAAAGGTTGAAGTAATCATTGTACTGTACCTAAACTATGTGTAAACAGGAATACGCAGGGCCCAGCTGTAGAAGAGACCTTTGTCTCAGTCTGTGTTCTTTGTTGAAATAAAGGTATTATAATAACACATCTCGCCCAGTTGGTTCAGATAGGAGTCTCTTCCCAGTCATGTGATTCTATTCAACTTAAACTCGCGTGGGCACTGACTGACAAACCGCGCCACGTGAGACTCATTGTTGTACCAAATAGTCTAAACTGGATGGTCATATCATATTCATCAGCCTCCACTTAGAACAGTTTGTCTATTGAGTGAAAAAAAATTACCACACTCACTATTTTCCGTTTCCTAATAGTGCTTGCGTCTCTCCGATGTCTTGGTGTCTCAGTAACCGAGCCGCCTCTCTAGTCTATGGGATCTAGCAGTCAACCCGACAAATAGTCACTGGCCGGTCAATAGACTGGTCAGCTTTTTATCACAGTGACCGTGGACAAAGGCTGGATCGCTATAGATGTACTGCATCAAGGTAGCTGGTAACGGAGTGAGCCTGGCGCTCTGTTCTTGCTGTTCAACGGACTGTGCTGGAACGTGAAGGAATTTGAACACAGTCCGCTGCAGAAAGAGATGAAGTTAACCAAACCCCTCTTCTGCACGTCTTTCGTCGTTAGCTACCCAATAACTAACGAGCTACCAATTCATCTTAAGCATCTGGATTGGTAATCTTCATTAAGTCTTGCTTCTATAACTAGCTAACGCGTTTGATAGCTAGCTAACGTAGATGGTGAAGAGACTACCGTTACATTACTCCGTTTAGCAGCTACTATCGTATTGATCTATTACATATCGGTTTAAAACACCTGCTACTATGTCGCATAAATAACTACACATTCACCGTTTGGAAAACACAACTCACCCTAAAACCCAGTCAGTTTCTCCGTTCACAACCGCGTTTTCCTGTATCGGCACTGGATAAACGTGCTATCCAACCCAGTGGAGGAAACCCAGAAGAGCGTGTTCAGCGTTGAGCAACTTCCTTGGTGGCAAGCAATCAATACGCCTGCGCGAAGTACACTCCCACTGAGAGTGATGGAATCCGTTCGGATGTCGGAACGCAGGAGAAGCCTCTGACTGCAGTGTGCAGTTCGGGGCCGGGCTCAGTGTGGGCGGAGTCAAACGCGTTTAACCCGACCCCTTCCCGTCTCTTTTAAGATCACCCGAGTTAAGGTTCACGCCAAAGATGTCGGTGTCGAAAGTGAATCGTAATCGAATCTAACTTTAGATTAGATTCAACTTTATTGTCATTGAACAGTACAAGCACAGTACAACGAAATGCAGTCCGCATATAACCACAAGTGCAAATAGAGGAGGGCAGAAAATTTACAAGTATTTACAAGTATTAAGTATATGTATATTACAAGTGGAATGTATAGATGTGCAATGAAGGCAAATGCAGTACAAATGGCAATAATAAATGTGCAATTAAGGCAAATAGATGAGGGCTGACAATTTACAAGTATTAAGTATAGTGTATGTTACAAGTGGGGTTGTAGTTTTGCGAGTACAAATGGCAAATTCTAAAAGGGATTCTAGATTTCCAAACAAGACAAATTGAAGGAGTAAGGTAGCATGTGCAATTGGGATGCAGAGATAGCAGCAATGAGGCCCCCGAGGTAGACATGCGTATGTAACAACTGTAAAAATGCAAGTACCATGGCAATTCTAAATGTGCAAAGAGGCAAATTGAATGTGCAAGGTGCATGTGCAACTGAAATGCAGGGATAGCAGCGGTGTGGTTCCTGAGGTAGACACACACCTTTATCAGGCATGCAAGGCAGTATCAGAGTAGTACAAGGGAGTAGTGCAACAAGGTCCCTGAGAGGCGGGGGGTATGGTTAGGGATGGGTCACAGAGTTCAGCAGGGTTACAGTGGATGTGATGAGCTGTTCCTGAGCCTGCTGCCTGATGGTAGGAGGGCAAACAGTTTGTGGCATGGGTGTGTAGCGTCCCTGATGATCCCGCATGCCCTGCGCAGTCATCGCTTGTGCTGGAGGTCTGTGATGGCAGGAGGTCGGCACCAGTGATGTGCTGGGCAGTTTTCACCACCTGTTGCAGGGCCTTCCGGTTGACTACGGAGCAACCACTAAACCACACTGTGGCACAGTTTGTCAGAATGCTCTCGATTGTGCAGTGGTAGAAGTTCACAACTTGGAGGACAGGCGGGCTTTCCTCTGCCTCCTCAAAAAGTACAGGCGCTGCTGAGACTTTTTGAACTGGGCTGAGGTGTTGAGGGTCCAGGTGTGGTCCTCGGAGATGTGGACACCCAGGAATTTGAAGCTGGACACACGCTCAGTACCATCGATGAGAACTGTGACATGACTGCAGCCTTTAGACGTCCTGTAATCCATAATAAGTTCCTTGGTTTCCTTTGCGTTGAGGGCCAGGTTGTTGTCAGCGCACCATGCCACCAGGCGCTTGACCTCCTCCCTGTAGGCTAACTCGTCATTGTTACTGATCAGGCCAACCACCGTGGTGTCGTCTGCGAACTTGGCAATGGTGTTGGAACTGTGTACAGGAACGCAGTCGTGGGTGAAGAGGGAGTTCAGGAGGGGGCTCAGCACACAGCCTTGTGGAACACCAGTGTTCAGGATCAGGGTGGAGGAGGCTCAGCACACAGTCTTGTGGAACACCAGTGTTCAGGATCAAGGTGGAGGAGGTGAAGTTGCCTAACCTGACAGACTGGGGTCTGCTGGTTAGGAAGTCTAAAGTCCAGTTGCAGAGAGAGGGGCAGATCCCCAGGTAATGGAGTTTGTTAACTAGCCTAGAGGGCTGAGCTGAAGTCTATGAATCGCATTCTCACATAGGTGTTGGTTTTGTCCAGGTGGGTCAGGGCAGAGTGTAAAGCTGTGGAGATGGTGTCCTCTATAGACCTGTTCAACTGGTAGGCAAACTGGTAGGGATCCAGTGTTGGGGGGAGGCAGGACTTGAGGTGGGCCAGAACTTGTCTTTCGAAGCACTTCATGATCGTGGAGGTGAGTGCAACAGGTCGGAAGTCATTCAGGCTAGACATGGTGACTGCTTTGGCATTAGCACAATGGTTGCGGTCTTGAAGCACGTCTGGACAACCGCCTGTGCCAGTGACATGTTGAAAATGTTGGTAAAGACCTCAACTAGCTGCCCAGCACATGCTCTGAGCACACGCCAGGGGACGCCATCAGGACCAGCAGCCTTGCGGGCATTCACCCTGCTCAGTGCAGATGACATTTCTGCAGTGGATAGTCTACATGGATAAAAATCTAAACTTTTATAAAACATGGATAAAAGTGGATAAAAATACAGGAGGACATGAGGACATGGCTCCACAATGCTTCTAGCATACAGAGCAGATCATTTCCTCTTCATTATTATCTGGGCCACCCGAAAGAACATTTTGCCATTGAGCATCAAAACTATATTTATTAGAAGATATAGGAATCACATAACAAAATATGAAATCACTCATCAAGCTTTATAATTAATCACAGTCAATGTTATTGTTGTCTATTTTCGTCATTATACTATATACTTGTTAATTTTACTTGCATTAAAAACGCATCAGAGCTGTATATATTACAGCCTTGTCATGTTGTTTTTGCCAGACTGCGTGAGAGCGGAGCCGGCCAAGAAGAGCGAATGTTCTTACTGAGTGAGTGACTGACTGACTGACTGACTGACTGGCTGGCTGACTACCCATTGTTAAATAGTGTAGTGGTTAGAGATGCGGATTGCCACTTAGGCGACCGACGTTCGATCCTTGCCACAGACAAAACAAAACTTTGCTGGCTCCAAGCTTAAGTAGCTATATTATAGTATACCTAAAGTTAAACTGTTTATGGTTATATTGCGATGGATGAACTGCACAGACAACGAACACATTCCCCTCAATTTGGATTTACATAGTGTAGTTCACCCAGCGTAGTGGAACCAGCCATGGACTGATTGGAGTCATTGTTTTCATTACTGTATAGCTATTAGCTAGCCATCTACAGTAATCTCCTTCTAATTTAACGTGCTGAATGTAGTGTAGTGACCCTGTTATACCTGTGGTTGGTTTGGATGTTAGCTAATGTAGGGAACTAGTAAGGAACCCTTAAACCTTCACCATTTGGCAACCCTTAACACCTTCACCATTTGGCAACCCTTAACACCTTAACAAGTTGGCAACCCTTAACACCTTCACCAGTTGGCAACCCTGAACACCTTCACCATTTGGCAACCCTTAACACCTTAACAAGTTGGCAAACCTTAACACCTTCACCATTTGGCAACCCTTAACACCTTCACCATTTGGCAACCCTTAACACCTTCACCAGTTGGCAACCCTTAACACCTTCACCAGTTGGCAATCCTTAACACCTTCACCAGTTGGCAACCCTTAACACCTTCACCATTTGGCAACCCTTAACACCTTACCCAGGGCAACACTCTTAGCAACTTAATCTCCTTAATGCTTGTCCAGCCTTGAAACTACAGTACCTGATGGGAATAGTGCTCGCTCTTGCGCTGCCTCTAGTGGCCTGTGTCAAAGGCATCTCCTGATGTCTTGGAGAGCTGAATAAAAAAATTGTTCAGCTCCCCAAATCTTGGAGAGCTGAACAAAAAAAAAACTCCTCCTCACTGGAGGAGGAGTAGATCCAGTCATCTGATTGGCTGAGCTGAAATGTGAGGTCTTCTGATGTAACTGTGGGTGGTGCTGGTGTTTTTATGGGTGACAGCATCTGACGATGGTTCTGGCTCAAGAAACTGACAGATCATCTGCCTGGAAGGTTGATTTAACTTCTATTAATGAGCAGAGGGAGAGAGAGGGAGAGTAATTGATAGAGAGAAAGAGAGAAAGGAAGAAAAGTAGAAAGAATGAGAGAGTTAAAAATATTATAATACATTCTTTTTTCAATGTGGTCCAACAGAAATATGAGTTCCACTTTTCACCCTACCCCTTTGAATAGGAAACGTACATGAGGCTGTCTCATAGGGCATTCAGGGTTAATGTTAACTATCCAGATCAAGGACAGAAGACGGCAAAGAGAGAATGAGAGAGATGAAAGGAGAAAGGCAAAGAGAGAATGACAGAGATGAAAGGAGAGAGGCAAAGAGAGAATGAGGGAAGAAAGGAAAGAGGCAAAGAGAGAATGAGAGAGATGAAAGGAGAGAGGCAAAGAGAGAATGAGAGAGAATGAAAGGAGAGAGGTAAAGAGAGAATGAGAGAGATGAAAGGAGAGAGGCAAAGAGAGAATGAGAGAGAAGTAGAGCACTGGATCTAAGGTCTCTGTTAGCGAAGAGTTCCTTTGACTCTTTGTCCCTTTTCCCTTTGTAGAAACCTTGGGCAAGTCCCTATAAGGAAACAAAGTGATTTCCCACTCGGGTTAAGTTTATGGTTAAAGTTACTTTAGGTTTAGGGGTTAGTCATTAGGGTTAGGAGTAAGGATTATGTATGTTCTTAAAGTTTTTTGGGGGTTACAGTTATAGTTCAGATTATGGAAGATAGGATATTGAATGGGAATAACTTTTTTGTGTCCAGACAAGGTTATGTATTCCTACAACGTGTGTGTGTCCACCCTGCTTCACTTCAGGCATTCCATCTATGTGCCTCAATATTTACCCATTCAGCCTTACCACCCCATAGAGACACTGAACTGTTGTTGGTCTGTGGCAGGAAGGGAGGGAGGAGGGAGAAGGGTGAGGGGAGGGACAAAAAGGGGGAAGGTTAGAAGGAGTAATGTCTCTATTCATTGGGGTTTTGAACCAACAAACCAACAGTGGAAGATTATGCCTGTCTTTCCCTGCCCCTATCCCACACCCCTGACTCCATAACCAACAGAGAGGGAGAATGATTCCTGCGCCCCCCAAGCCCAAACCCAACAGAGAGGGAGAATGATTCCTGCGCCCCCCAAGCCCAAACCCAACAGAGAGGGAGAATGATTCCTGCGCCCCCCAAGCCCAAACCCAACAGAGAGGGAGAATGATTCCTGCTGAGTCAGGAGGGAGGACAGATGTTATATTAAAGGAAATTGAAGAAATTCACAGACAACAAGTTCAAATAAGCCATTGTAAAAGTCTTCACCTGTATTCTCAGCTCTGCCATCTTCCCCGATGTTTGGACAAATTTAACCCCAGTAACAACCTGGGAATCTGCGTGAACCACAAACTCGTGGTTCCACAAAATAGTGTGAACCACAAAATAGTTTTGCAGTGTCATCAACAGGTGACTCCAGCATTTCCTCAGGAAATGAAAAATATCCTGAGCACATGTTGAACTGGCTTACAAAAATGCCTCATGACAAACCATGTATACACACTTCACACCCTCATGCTTAGTTGACAAAAAATGACTTAAATTTGGCATTAGGATCTGCTTGCTGTAGAAATTAATGGAAAGTGGTGTTGGGAGGTAAACATGCAACAATATAAAATAATTGTACACAAACAATGAACATACAGATTAATTCCCATAGGGGGCAGGGCAATAGAATAGTCTGCAACACATCCTACTGAAGAAATACCTTACCCTACATAAATAAAATGTCTACTGTTTGCAGAAGATCTGGTGCTTCTGTATCCAACCAGAGAGGGACTACAGAAAGTGACCTGGGCCCTGACAATGAATCTCAGTCACACAAAAAGGACTTTTCATAAAAGGTCCAGAAGCCAGGACCATAAACATCAACAATACCTAGAAACTGTTGTCCTGGAGAAAACAAACACCTACAATTACCTCAGACTAAACATCAGAAACACAGGTAACTTCCTGAGAGAAAACACAAAAAGCACCTTCTACGTGGTAAAAACAACAATTAACTCAACATCCCAACTAGAATCTGGTTTAAAATTCACAAAATGGGATAACACCAAGTTAAGTGTGACTTTGCATGGAGAATTTCTATCTCATACTAAATCTCAATCTAAACCTTTATCTCCATATAAATATCTCCATCTAAGTGTTTGTTCACATTAGAAGAGTGAGAATAAAATGCTAGATAGACTTATCTTTTGCATCATCATTTCCATAGGGTTTGAATTGACACTGGCGTGTTTGAGACGTACTACAAAGGACTGTGAACGTCAGTCGTGGGAAAATCAAGCGAAATGTGTGCCGACTGCACAGAAACGTGATACAGCTCCAACAGAAGTATCTTCACACGTGCAGACCCCTGTGGGGGCTCTATCCAAAACGTGGCTCATGATACCTTGTAAGTGCTGCCTCAAGCTATCTATATCTGCAAATTTACATAACAAAATAATCTAGTTTCCTGTGCCTTTGATATGTTTTGGAAGATTTTGTAAACAATGCCTAAAATCTCTTTCTAAACCTATATCTCCACCTAAACCTCCATCTAAAAATTTCTATCTAAACCTCTTTCTAAACATCACATTAAAATTATGTGGAAGAATCACATTAAAATTAAAATGTTAAGGCAAATATCAGATTACAGAATGACTACACTTACTTTCAGGCATCATTTATACAGGTAGACCAATTCAGATTTTTCTTTTTACTAATTCTTCATTTGAAACTAAAAATCTGATTTAGACTGCCTGTGAATACTAATGGTGTTTTAACTGCCACTAGACAACAACTTTCACATTACTGGTAATATTTATCTCTCTCACTGTCTTTCTTTCTCTTCCTCCTCTCTCTCCTTCGCTCTCTCTTTTTAATGGCTTTTTTTTCTATGGGAACAGCTTCGTTGTTTGCCCTTTTCTTATGGCAACAAGTCACAAATACAAACTTATTTCTTAACAGATATAGGAGTTCATCAGCTGAGACTCACAGCAACACATTAAAAGAGAGTCACATACATAGACAGACAGGAAATCACTGTCTCAGAGAAACATATATAAACAGACCGGAAATCAATGACTCAGAGAAACATACATAAACAGAC
>JACXGI010014397.1:0-19256 GCA_016801175.1 Esox masquinongy | reverse complement strand
ATGATTAATCATCTGAGTATTAACACAGAGGAAACACAGAGTTTGATGATTAACCATCTGAGTATTAACTATGAGGAAACACAGAGTTTGAGGATTAACCATCTAAGTATTAACACTGAGGAAAAACAGAGTTTCATGATAAACCATATGAGTATTAACACTGATGAAACACAGAGTTTGATGATAAACCATCTGAGTAATAACACTGATGAAACACAGAGTTTGATGATTAACCATCTGAGTATTAAAACTGAGGAAACACAAAGTTGGAGGATTAACCATCTGAGTATTAACACTGAGGAAACACAAAGTTTGTTGATTAAACATCTTAGTATTAACACGGAGGAAACAAAGAGATTGATGACTAACCATCTGAGTATTAACATTGAGGAAACACAGAGTTTGTTGATTAACCATCTGAGTATTAACATTAAGAAAACAATGAGTTTGATGATTAACCATCTGAGTATTAACATTGAGGAAACACAGAGTTTGATGATTAACCATCTGAGTATTAACACTGAGGAAAGACAAAGTTTGAGGATTAATCATCTGAGTATTAACACTGAGGAAACAAAGAGTTTGATGACTAACCATCTGAGTATTAACATTGAGGAAACACAGAGTTTGTTGATTAACCATCTGAGTATTAACATTGAGGAAACACAGAGTGTGATGATTAACCATCTGAGTACTAACATTGAGGAAACACAGATTTTGATGATTGACCATCTGAGTATTAACTCTGAGGAAACACAGAGTTTGAGGATTAAACATCTGAGTATTAACACTGAGGAAACAGAGACTTTGATGACTAAACATGTGAGTATTATCACTGAGAAAACAATGAGTTTGATTATTAACCATCTGAGCATTGACACAGAGGAAACACAAAGTTTGAGGATTAACCATCTGAGTATTAACAATGAGTAAACAGAGAGTTTGATGACTAACCATGTGAGTATTAACATTGAGAAAACAATGAGTTTGATGATTAACCATCTGAGTATAAACATTGAGAAAACAATGAGTTTGATGATTAACCATCGAATCATTAAGACTGAGGAAACACAGAGTTTGAAGATTAACCATCTGAGTATTAACATTGAGGAAACACAGAGTTTGTTGATTAAACATCTGAGTATTAACATTGAGAAAACAATGAGTTTGATGATTAACCATCTAAGTATTAACACTGAGGAAACACAGAGTTTGAAGATTAACCATCTGAGTTTTAACATTGAGGAAACACAGAGTTTGTTGATTAACCATATGAGTATTAACATTAAGGAAACACAAAGTTTGTTGATTAACCATCTGAGTATTAACATTGAGGAAACAGAGAGTTTGATGACTAACCATGTGAGTATTAACATTGAGAAAACAATGAGTTTGATGATTAACCATCTGAGTATTAACATTGAGAAACAATGAGTTTGATGATTAACCATCTAAGTATTAACACTGAGGAAACACAGAGTTTGAAGATTAACCATCTGAGTTTTAACATTGAGGAAACACAGAGTTTGTTGATTAACCATATGAGTATTAACATTAAGGAAACACAAAGTTTGTTGATTAACCATCTGAGTATTAACAATGAGTAAACAGAGAGTTTGATGACTAACATTGTGAGTATTAACATTGAGAAAACAATGAGTTTGATGATTAAACATCTGAGTATTAACACTGAGAAAGCAATGCGTTTGATGATTAACCATCTGAGTATTAACATTGAGGAAATACAGAGTTTGTTGATTAACCATCTGAGTATTAACATTGAGGAAACACAGAATTTGATGTTTAACCATCTGAGTATTAACATTGAGGAAACACAGCGTTTGATGATTAACCATCTGAGTATTAACATTGAGAAAACAATGAGTTTGAGGACTAACCATATAACTATTAACACTGAGGAAACACAGAGTTTGTTGATTAACCATCTTAGTATTAACTCTGAGGAAACACAGAGTTTGAGGATTAACCATCTGAGTATTAACACTGAGGAAAGAGAGAGTTTGATGACTAACTATGTGAGTATTAACATTGAAAAAACAATGAGTTTGATGATTAACCATCTGAGTATAAACATTTAGGAAACACAGAGTTTGAAGATTAACCATCTGAGTATTAACACTGATGAAACACAGAGTTTGAGGACTAACCAAATGAGTATTAACACTGAGGAAACAGAGAGTTTGATGACTAACCATGTGAGAATTAACATTGAGAAAACAATCTGTTTGATGATTAACCATCTGAGTATTAACACTGAGGAAACACACAGTTTCATGACTAACTGAGTATTAACATTGAGAAAACACAGAGTTTGTTGATTAACCATCTGAGTATTAACATTGAGGAAATACAGAGTTTGATGATTAACCATCTGAGTATTAACATTGAGGAAACACAGATTCTGATGATTAACCATCTGAGTATTTACTCTGAGGAAACACAGAGTTTGAGGATTAACCATCTGAGTATTAACACTGAGGAAACAACAGAGTTTGATGACTAAACATGTGAGTATTAACATTGAGAAAACAATGAGTTTGATGATTAACCATCTGAGTATTAACATTGAGAAAGCAATGAGTTTGATGATTAACCATCTGAGTATTAACTTTGAGGAAACACAGAATTTGATGTTTAACATTCTGAGTATTAATATTGAGGAAATACAGAGTTTGTTGATTAACCATCTGAGTATTAACATTGAGGAAACACAGAATTTGATGTTTAACCATCTGAGTATTAACATTGAGGAAACACAGCGTTTGATGATTAACCATCTGAGTATTAACATTGAGAAAACAATGAGTTTGAGGACTAACCATATAACTATTAACACTGAGGAAACACAGAGTTTGATGACTGACCATATGAGTATTAACATTGAGGAAACACAGAGTTTGTTGATTAACCATCTGAGTTTTAACACTGAGGAAACACAAAGTTTGAGGATTAATCATCAAAGTATTAACAATGAGTAAACAGAGAGTTTGATGACTAACATTGTGATTATTAACATTGAGAAAACAATGAGTTTGATGATTAAACATCTGAGTATTAACATTGAGAAAGCAATGCGTTTGATGATCAACCATCTGAGTATTAACATTGAGGAAACACAGCGTTTGATGATTAACCATCTGAGTATTAACATTGAGAAAACAATGAGTTTGAGGACTAACCATATAACTATTAACACTGAGGAAACACAGAGTTTGTTGATTAACCATCTTAGTATTAACTCTGAGGAAACACAGAGTTTGAGGATTAACCATCTGAGTATTAACACTGAGGAAAGAGAGAGTTTGAAGATTAACCATCTGAGTATTAACACTGATGAAACACAGAGTTTGAGGACTAACCAAATGAGTATTAACACTGAGGAAACAATCAGTTTGATGATTAACCATATGAGTATTAACACTGAGGAAACACCCAGTTTCATGACTAACTGAGTATTAACATTGAGAAAACACAGAGTTTGTTGATTAACCATCTGAGTATTAACATTGAGGAAATACAGAGTTTGATGATTAACCATCTGAGTATTAACATTGAGGAAACACAGATTTTGATGAATAACCATCTGAGTATTAACTCTGAGGAAACACAGAGTTTGATGACTAAACATGTTAGTATTGACATTGAGAAAACAATGAGTTTGATGATTAACCATCTGAGTATTAACATTGAGAAAGCAATGAGTTTGATGATTAACATTCTGAGTATTAACATTGAGGAAATACAGAGTTTGTTGATTAACCATCTGAGTATTAACATTGAGAAAACAATGAGTTTGAGGACTAACCATATAACTATTAACACTGAGGAAACACAGAGTTTGTTGATTAGCCATCTTAGTATTAACTCTGAGGAAACACAGAGTTTGAGGATTAACCATCTGAGTATTAACACTGAGGAAACAGAGAGTTTGATGACTAACTATGTGAGTATTAACATTGAAAAAACAATGAGTTTTATGATTAACCATCTGAGTATTAACATTGAGGAAACAATGAGTTTGATGATTAACCATCTGAGTATTAACATTTAGGAAACACAGTTTGAAGATTAACCATCTGAGTATTAACACTGATGAAACACAGAGTTTGAGGACTAACCAACTGAGTAGTAACACTGAGGAAACACAGAGTTTGATGACTAACCATCTGAGTATTAACATTGTGGAAACACAGAGTTTGTTGATTAACCATCTGAGTATTAACATTGAGGAAACACAGATTTTGATGATTAACCATCTGAGTATTAACACTGAGGAAACAGAGTTTGATGATAAATCTTCTCTGTATTAACATTGAGGAAACAGTTTCATAAATAATCTCAATTTTAACACTGAGGAAACATAGTTTTATGATAAACCTTCTCAATATTAACATTGAGATAACAATTTAATGATAAACCTTGTCAGTATTAACGCTGAGGAAACTACAATTGTTCAATGACTAGTCCAGCTACTAAAACGTGAACTTTCTTACGTTGTTTTCACAGAGGAATCAAATCTCATCCTTGGCTCTGTTTACAAATCTTGCCCATATCTTTATAGAACGCATCCTTTCAGAATTCCACGCTCGAGAAGTTTCCCTTCTTTAAATATATGTGCTGGATGAAAGTCAAAACAGGATTAGGCTGTAATCCCCCTCGATTGTTTGTGTCTTTTTGCCACTGGGAGAACTAACTCCTCAGGCAGACTGTTGGGGTCCTGCTCTGACTGACGGAGAGAGATGGAGAAGGAGGGGGTGAGGGGTGAAGGAGAGAAGAGAAAGGGAAGCAGGTCAGAAGGGAGAAGAAGGCGAGCAGGAAAAAATACTTTAGAGGCCGAGAGACAGAGCGAGAAAGAGAGACAAGAGACTGGGGCTGGCTGTGGCTGCCGGCTTGTAATGAGAGAAAGTAATAAAGTGGATGCATTCATGGCCAACTGAAGCCAGCAATTAAGGAGAGAGGTAGCTAGCTAGCTTCTGTTGGACACTCCAGATCTTTTAAATGTAAATACAGCCGCTTCTCTCCGAGTGCTCTGTGAGATATATTCCAAATGAAATCCCTTTCGCTAATGAGAGAGTTGTGATATTTCTCCGTGAAGAACTTCTCCTCAGTCAGCACCACACCAGGACTCCTGTTGAAATGTTTTAATCAGGAAGAAGGAACAGGGATTATGATATAACAGTGGTGGGGAGACTCACTCTTTCTCTGTTTCCCATAATCAACACAGCCCTGTTTGATCTGAGTAGATATCTACACTACTGTGACTCTCTTAATTAGCTGAGTATTCTGTAGACTTCATGTTCTACATAGTAATTGCAAGTGCCAACATGTCACTAAGCACCATATATCGAATTATAAAAGAAAAGCTCCATGACAATGAAAAGTAAGTCACGGTTACTAAACGCATGGAGAAAATAATGAGAGATATGGTAGTGTGCTGTTTTTCTTGACAGAAAGCAAATTATGGTAATTTTGATAAGCAAAGCTTTGTATATTCTGTATCATTTCGTGTTTGCAAGATCTTCTCTTATTGCCAGTAAATTGCTGGAGCCTTGATCAGATGATACGTACAAGCTGTCACGGATGCGTTGCTCGCTGCTTGCTCTTGTTTCATCCCCAGCTATGTGCCTGCCTGCCTGCCTGCCTGGGTTTGAAGTCTCCTCCACAATGCTCACCATCCGCACACACACATTATCTAAGCAGAGGGTCAGGTCAGTACACAACACTGCTTCTGACAAGAGTCGTGAAGCCAGCATCATCCTGCTGCCCACTAACAAACAACAGCTTGACTCACAATATTGTTGTTTGTTCGTAAGGAGGAAGAGACTCACTTGGCAGCGCACCAATTCAAATGAGCTGTTTATGATATCCAAGCGGAGGAAGAATATGAATAGGAACGAACATGGGATCTGTGTTTGAGGGCTGCCCCAAGGCTTGGAGATGAGGCATTTTCTAAAATTTTCTAAACGGTTAATGATTTCACCATGGACCACGGCCCAGGGAGGAAGTGCAAATGAGATTTTTATTAGCATTTTGCATTTTGCATCACATCCAATTAGCACCATTTAAGGGGTCACTTCTGACATACATTGGCTAAGTGGGTGCTGCATTTTCTAGTGGATCTTCCCCTCGGTCAGGGCACTAATACAGTTTGCCGGAGGCAGGTGAACAGTCTATCCTATAGTTTTAGGAAAACCATCCAAGTTAATTCATAACAGAACACTAAAAACCATATAAAACACCACGCCAATAAAGCAACCGTTTCTTTGGCTTTGTATTGCGTGCATCATGTCTGAAATGAGATATAACTCCGGTGTAGAGCGAGCCTTAATCAAACTTCCTACTTAACGCCAGCTGTTAATCCTCTGAGTAGAGTTTTATCTCTACCTTGGATGAAGTTAAATCCTTAATCCCTCTGCCTGCCGGCCTGACACAGGTTTGGTTTGTTCTAGCTCTGCTTCATGTGGAGTGATGCAAGCTCAGTGTGCATCAGTGCAACAGCATGGAGCTCCCAAAGGACTGCACTGACTGTGTGTGTGTGTGTGTGTGCTTGTGTTTGTTACACTACAACAAGCTGCCTGCTATGCTTCTAAACTTCCTGGGTGTTACTGTTCCACAGCTAATGCAGAGACAGCACATACAGAGGCACTGCTCACAAATTGCTGCTGACACCCTTAACCTTCAGTGGGGTCGGTCAGGTCCGAGGAGACTAAGAAGAATGCTAGCCTCCGCCCGTCATTCTTATTAATCTCTTCTGTGTTGCCTTTAGGAAACAGGGCTCTCTCTGTGACGGGGAAAGTGAAGTTTGGCCGGAGGATGTCCCCTTGTTCCTTCTGGCCAATGCTGCCCTCTATCTTTAATTGAATTAATCCACCCTGACTCCACCCTCCTTACCCAACCTGTGTGCCACACATACTGCTGTGTTGTGACGGGCGCCTTTGCTTCATCTGGCGAGGGTTTGGGAGCGGGACGTTTTTGAAGTGTAGATCCGTGTGCCCCGGCCCGCCGGTGTGAGCGGCTCAGCCTTAATGCCGGCCGCGCAGATGCTACGGACAGGAAGCAGAAGTCGGCCCACGCCAGGTCGGACACTGGGCTCAGCAGATGACCCAAGCATGCCCCCCCCCCCCGCACCGTGCCCGGGGTATCTCATGGGCTTTTGTGGCATGATGTGATACGTTATGCCTTAGTGGAATGCTGCTCCGGGTGTGCCCCCTGTCGTTTCCCGGGCATCCGAGCAAGGAGAGAGAGAGAGAGAGAGGAGCTCTGTCGGGGGGGTTGGGGGGGTCATGACTCAGTGAGCTGAGCGGGGGGGGTGCGTCAAATGGCTGATGGCTGATTTAACACTCCACTGGAGAGGCCTCGGAGGCCACCTCGCTCTGGTTGCACTCTGCCCACATCCGTGCTCACACACACGCACTCGCACATATGCACACTCACGAACCGCAGACACATACCTACACACACACAACCCACCCCACCCACCCATACACACACACACACACCTGCACCAAATAGGTCTCATTCTCTCCTCATCTTCGCCAGTGGACTAGGAGGACAACATCAACCTTTCCACCATTGTGCCCATCTTTGCATGGAAAGCTGTTGTGTCATTTATTTATCTAGGCCTCAGGTGAAGCACCTGCTTATAATTGAATGTTCAATTATAGGCCTTTCATGTGGCCTCTCAGTTTCAGCTTTCCCTCCCAACATGAAACACATTTTCCCTGTTCTTACAACCAGACTTTCTTTGTATATTCCCACAGCACTTTAACATCCTGAGCCATTTACTCTCAGTAAGGATACCGCTCTTGCCCGTTTCTTTTTCATGCTTATATATTGCGTCCCTGAAAACCTGCATCTTTGTCTCTTACCGCGTTATTATGGTGAAAATTTGGAGCACCATTTGCTTTCTTTCTGTAGCATATAACTGAAGTCCCATCGGATATATTCATGTGACAGGCCAGAGGCTAGAAAGTGTTTCCTTCCTCAGCGAGAGCAAGGCCATCGATACAGAGGAGCTCACATAAGCACTCTCCCTTTTTAAAAAAACTGAATAGGAAGCCCACATCCATAATATTACGACAGGCATGAAAGTAACACTCTTGTCATTTTCTTTTAACCTGTTAATGTGTATTGATTTGTACTCTTACGGTCTAGGTGAATGGGTGACCTGCTTACAGCATGTCTCCATCAGAGCAGCCCCACCAGCTGAACTGCAGTAGCATCTTTAAAAACACCTCTCTGCACTATTTGGTTTCTCAGGTTGGTAAAGTATCCGAACAAGAGCATAAAACAATAAAGCTACCAGCAGCTCTGCTGAGGCATTTGCTAACTCCGTGTACAGAACGCACAGCGCTCGTCCATGAAAGCGTTTGGAGCCTTGCCCAGTCAGACAATCGCTTTATCATTGTGAGCGTGCCTCAAAGTGTAAGCCCGCCGAATAAACCGTGGCTTTGTGGAGTGGCTCTGTGCAGGTGTATTCGGGGATACTGATTTGACCTTGCGTTTCATGCAATGATTCTTAAATGCAACCTTTTACACTTGTAAACACGGGTTGTCCAAGCCTTCCTGTACTTGACATTTTAGTGAGACTTGCGTAAAGGCTATTTTCGTTCAGCCATGCTGTAGCAGTAAACCTGGTCCCCTTCATCGCTCCTCTACTGTGAGCGTTGCACATGTTTTGGTTTAGCTGTCTTAAAAAAATACCGTCGCGAGATAAGAGAACACTCGTCTCTTTCTCTCTGTCAACATGTAAGTGTTAAGCGAAGCCGAGTGCTAGCTGGGATTCCTGTCTGGTATCCTGTCTGACATGAAAGGCCACTTGCTGGGACTGTGGAGCTCACAGAGGAACAATTCCCGCCGGACCCTCCCTTCGACTGATGGAATGAGCAGAACGAACGCACCTTAAAGGATAGGAGTGTCACCGCCGCTGTCGTGCCGAGCCTGATCAACGCGGCAATCTGGGAATCTGAGCGACGTGGAGAGAGCACCTGGCTTTTCAAGGAAAACAACCACTTCAGATGTGAAAGAACGGATGTCAGATAGAATCAGTCCAATAGTGAGATAATCCCACAGTCATCACTCAGAAAGCCATATCTTCTGGGCGTCTTGGGGGAACAAGGAGTATCTGCGTCATTACGTTTAGCCGGTAGATGTAATTAAAAATAAAAAGCTACGGCATTTTTCATCATTGCTGAAATGAAACAAAGAGGAATCATACTGTTAATTTCATTTGGACAACGCCGCCGTTTAATTGTTTTTATTTCAGACAAAGCTTTTTAGATTTGTAATAACTTATTTCTACACCTCCAAGAAAAATGATTTGATGATAAAGTATGAATTGAATGTGTCCATATACGGCTCTGTGGTACAGTAGTAGGCACAGTGCAGTCCACGGAGGGATGTGAGGTGACGGGGGTGCTCTCAACCACACTAGCATGTGACGACGTGTTGTTCCTGTTCATGTCGTGTCACTCAGAGGAACTCGCTGGAGTTTTGTTACCCAGCCAGCCAGCCAGCCACCTTCCCTGACCTGTCACTCATTTCTCTGACAGCTGCTGGGTAGACCGCCCCTCCTCTCTGTCCCCCAGCACGATGCAGGCCAGGCTCATTTTCATGTGTCAGGGCCCCTGGTTGGCATGACAGCTCCCTGTCCGCCTGTCTCATTAGAACAGCTTGGCCTCGGAGCAGGAGAGCAGGGAGTGCTAGCCACCGTAGCCCGGTCTTCAGAGATCAACCCTGCTCAGCAAGGTGCTAACAGTCATCCCACTACTTGACATCATCAGGCTAGGTCCAGATCTGTTTATTACTCTCGCCCTCTGTGCTATCCACACTATTCACTCACTACATTCTATACAGTTTCTATACGTTCTATAAAGGACTTTATCCACACACTTGCCTTCACTGTGCTGCACATTTTTTTCCATTCATTAGTTGGGCTTATGACTTAAAATTTAAACTTTCAAACTTTTTGTATAAGAGTTGGTTGAATTATTTTTTTTTTATTTCTCCCTGTTCAGGTGAGATGGAACATTTTCAACCAGTTCAGGTGTATATTATTCTAATTAGAACACAAAACATATACATATGGCCCCTTTAAGCGCAACTTCAATTCAGATCACTTGGTCCATGGTCACTAACTAGTAACATTCTATAGACATGGCAGCCATATTGTTGACCAGGAGTTGAATGAAGGAAAATTATTTTGAACGGGGACAAATTACCGTTTAGTCTAAATTACGCTATAGGGGCTTGGAAATACATCAAAATTGCAAATGTAGGCTAATATTTAGTAGAAGAAAACGCTGCCATCATATTCTTACCAAATGTAAGATGGCAATGTTGTCATTAGCTAGCAAATTCCGTCAATAATAGCTAGCGATGTTAACATTAGCCGGCTAAAATTAGCAGACTCTCTCCAACTAGCTAGTTAACATTGTACTACCTCTCAAATCAACTTGATGACGTCAAAACGTTGATTTAGTTACTGATTATTGAAGGTATAGCTACTAATTATTTGCCTTGTTTAGAAGTAGTATCATGTTTTAAAGCCTTAGTAATGCACTTTAGACCAAATCTTCATCAGCTCCAATTGAGGAAGCATTGAGTTGAATTCCCAGTTAGTCATCTGCCCCATGTTGCCGTTTGGTAGAATGAGTTCTAGAATGTACATTCATTCCTGATATATAGGGCAGTTGGATATCTTCAGGACACATAACGGAAACCTAATCATGACGTAAAAGGACACAAAACCAATACATTAAGAAAGCGATAAATGCCAACATTTATGGAGGCGTTAATCCCTCTCAAATGACAGTTGCCACAACAAACAACAACATAAGGAAATGTTTACTAGTAGAAATTAAAATATTTGAAACATGGAATAGAAATAACCTGCAAACCTTTTAAGAATCACACCTGTTTTTGTAAGGGCACAAGCAATGTTTTTATCCTCTGAAAAATGGACTATTTTAAAATAAGTTAGAGGGCCAGTTCTGCAGCCATTGATTAAGTCCAGTCCTTGGAATGTGCAACATTAGAATGTGTTGTTATTTTTTTCCAAAACTGGCATAAAATTGTATAAATCCACTAAAGCTCACTCAATAAGGCTAAACGTTTTTGTTTAGGCCAATTGTAATAGTGTCCCAAAAACAACCAAAAGTTTGGCAGGATTTATGTTTTAATCCCATTCCCCAAACCAAATAGTGTCATTCCTGGCACCAACAACCTGTTAGGTTACATGCATAATTTCACCAAATTCATAGATGTAACTTATAAAAGTATAACCTAGTCTACAGAAAAGGGTTATGTAACTTACCCGGCCATAAACACACAGTAATCTGCACTGTAACAACATACTCTGAACAGAAACATTTGTCCCCCACATTTTTTGTGAATGGCAGTGCTGCCGGCAAACAGGATCAGCATTGAGGCATTCATTTCAATACTATATTTAGGCATGTATAAAATATTCAGCATGCAATGAATATCTTGCTACAAAATGTGTACGCTTTACTTTGATATATCAATATGTCTACTAGAGAATATAGCCTAGAGAGAATGAACAAACTCGTACATGGACAACACATCAAAGGTTCTATCAATCCAACCAAGCATATTTCAAACACACAAGGTCTAATCAAGTACTTGTTTTTCTTCAAATGTAGCCCATTTGAAAACCTAAGGCTATTGGACAATGCTAAAACAATGTAGCCTATCAAATGGACTGACATGGCAAGTTTGAAATATAGTATGAGAGGCAGCTATTCAATAATAGAATTAAGAATTATTATAGAATATCTCTCTTTAGGCTATGCAATAGACAACCATTAGAAATTAGAAATAAAACCCAAGCTGTCCTTACCCTAATGATCAGCTGTGGATGCATTTTAGTAAAGCAATGTATGTCAGATGCATTATTAGGCAATAATCCTTTAGGATTTGCACATAGGCCTATTGGGGAAAAATGTAAGGTCCGGGAAAAAAAGGGGGGACAGGATAGATATTTGCCAAAGGGTCGATCAGTCATATCACTGGATCGACCATTAAGTTTGAAAGTTAAAACTAGCTACTTAGCATATTACCTACTTAGCGTAATAATGGGCATTTTACTGTCATCCTGGCAGCCAAGTCGACTTTCATTAAGTTCACTAACCAATTTAAAATGTTTAGGGGAAGGCAACAATGACTTAAAATGTTTGTATTTTAATTTGGTACAAAGTTTTAAATTACCTTTACCATTTTACACACATGGAAAATTACTTCCCAACATAGCTTAACTAAAACTTAAAACAAGTCGGGTTGCATACATTAGAAGAATTTGGTTTTGTTTCCAGTTCTGTTCGCAAACTTTTTTTACTTTTTTTGGTTCAAATTCATACTTTTTTCGTTTCTTATAAAAGTATTACAATTTCACTGAATATGTATTTATTATTAATCAGTTGTCCAGAATTTGGAAGAATGAAAAATTGCTCTTTCTGAGCAATTTGTGTCCTCAACTAATAAAAATACATGTTTGGTGGATGTGGATGAACTTACATAAGCTTCTGAGACATCTATGATACTTAGACTGAATTTTAACATTACTAGCTAACTGGTTTGAGAATAGCTACCCAGAATGACTACTAATGTTTGCACAGAACTAAAAATACCTGTCCTGTTATCATCACCTACATTCTACATAGTGTGTATGGTGTGTTCATAGTGTTAGTGGAGGCTGTGGGCAGTCAGGGATGGAGGACAGCGATGAAGGCTGTGAGCAGGAAGGGACTTTTGTGGTTTTAGCGGCATGCCAACATTGCCTTAAGGGAGGTCTAAATTTGCCAGGGCACCAGGGCCAATCAGATCTTTTAACCAAAATATCACAGATAAGACAAAACATTTCACCTGCCACTTTAAAGACATGGGTGTTATTGTGGTTAGAAACCACTTTCACCTGTGTCTGTGGGAAAATATCTCTGGCTGTAAACTGAAGACTTTGCTACCAGTTGCTGTTCAAACTCAAACTAATATTGGAAAAACCACCACATATATTAACAAAACTGTGCAAATAGCCCAAAAACATGACTCAGTCTCAGTTAAAGATTCATTTTAGGGCTTTTACAAATAACAAACTTTTTTTAACCCCATATTTTGGGCTGATGACCTGTTGTTTATATCTAAAATAGCAGAATCTCTAACACTCCTATGTTACAGTAGCCATGAGTGTTTTTTGTTACCTGGGGCAAATATCAGCAAATACAGTACATGCCATAGTTTGTACTGTATTTAGTACAAAATACTGTATACAGTTTTCGGGGAGCTGTTTTTGCTCGTCAGCCCCACATTTACATCAGTGGCCAAATATCCTGAAAATATATTTAAGGATATCAAATTCTCTTCTAAAATTTAATCCTGTCCCTAGCTGTGAGGTTTTTGGATTCAGACTCACATTAGCTCATCTAACACAGTGAAAGACAAAGTATTCATACCTGACTTTTAGCCATTCGTTTGCATGTGTTCAATAAAAAAGCTTGAGCCTCTTTACTTGCAGAAAAACGTTTGGCTGTATTGACGTTAAGTTTAACAAAATACAACCAAACTTTAGAACGATGTGTTTTTCTGGCTACACAGATAAACTTAGTCTACCTAGCTAAATAGCTCTAACTAGCTAAATTGCTCTAGCTTTCGCCACACCAGTAGCCAACAGTTCAGTTAGCTTCCAGAGTATTGTTGTTATATGCTTTTTACATGATGCTTGCTAGTAACACTAGCTAATTGCAGAGCAAATGACAACCTGTAATTGTCTCGTGCAATAACATGGCCATATTAAATGATAGAAAAGAGGGTCTACTCTATATATTTAAACAAAGCACACTTTTGGGGAATTATTAATTGTTATCTGGTCCCCTTGGAACCAAAAATCTGGTTGCCTCTGCCTGAAACTTGGATGCAAGTGAAATTATGTATTCAAACTAATATTACCAATCTAAAAATGCAGTTTGAGAAACCTCATGAACTGATTATCTTTAAGATATTCAAAAATATTTATACAGTATGTGTGTTTGTGTATACATATACATATTTTTAAGAGTTAAAGGAATCCTGAAAACTTTTAAAGTTAAAATCTAGTTTAATTAATTGTTTTGCTACTAGGGAATAGTAGCTAAAAAAATCCTCAATGTATTACTTTATGGGAGCGTATGTGAGGATAAGAGCTTGGATGTTAATTATCCTATTCTACATACAGTACATATAAAATGTTTTGACCTTGAAAGTGAAATTAAAAAAACAAAAAAACAAAAGCTACTATTTCAGCTTTTGAGTTCTGTATTTTTTGTCCTTGAATGTTATTGTGAAATGTGGAAAGACATCCATTAGTGTTGGCTGTGTTTGATGTTTTTGATGTGAGACCTAGATGTGAGAAGTGAATAGTTAAATTATAATTGCAAGAGGAATTAGTATCATTATAATTTGGATGCTTTGTATTCCACCCTTAATGAACGTAACATCCCCATCTCGGAAGAGCAGTGATTTTGTAAGTTTATAATGAACTGTGAAAAGCATCTGAATATTTATGACGATGTAAGACCTGGGGCAAGATGTACACAAGCTCCCCTGATGGGTGTGAAGTTGATCAGATCATTTCCTTCCAAGTGCAGGTCTCATTTGGATCCATGTCTGATAGTGGGCCTCTTTGTAAATACATCTCTGTGGCAAAGTATGGGGCTGAATTCTGCGGTTCATGGACCAAAGCTGTGTTGTGAGTTACAGTCTGGTATACTGTATTGGTGTTTATTCTTTTCTGAAGATCCCGCGGGTAGATCATGATTATGTTAGTCAATATGTTTTTGCTGTGTTTCAGATATTATATGTTTCTATATGCAACTATGGGGGTAAACATATTTATGGCAATAATTATTTTGCAAGTCGATTCTAGATATAAGGTCAACAAGCTATCTTTGTCTAACGTTACATTTTGTATGGTTTGCTGTGGTTTGGTGGGACAGAAGCATTGGGAGTGGGATCTGTTGACATGGTCCATTGACAGGTAACGTGGACTCTGTCACGGGGTCCCGGTCCCTCTTCTCCCTAACGCCTCTGACATCCGCTGCCAGGTGAACTTGACCTTGTGCACGGTCATTGACAAGGACCAGCCAGTGGCTCTACCGGGCGCGCCCTCCACCCGAAACCTTTCAGTTCGGACCTGCAACAACCCTCGTGGAGAATCCCGTAAAGGCTAAGTGCGACCTACAATCCGGGTAGCGTGTGAAAACGCAATTAGAAAGCTGGGATCGGGGGGGGGGGACAGAAACCGACGGGTTGAAGAGCGGTGAGTGCGGGCAGCGGTGGGTTGAGCCAGCGGCAGGCGGTTGCGCTGGCCTCATTTCCCCTGCCAGCAGGTGTCCTTTCTGGGTATAATAGGCTTTACATGTGCAATTAACACATGGCACTGTGGCACTGCTGCCTGGCCCTGTCACTAAGGCTGGAACTCAGAGAGCTGAGGCTGAGAGATGCTCACGCACCTCAAACTTGTCTCCCTCTGTCATCGTCTGTCCGTCTCTCCTCTCTACAACCCCCCACCCCCCTCTCTATTACCCCTCTGTCTGTCACTCTCACGTCCATGGCTGTCTGAATGTAACGTTCCCTGGACCTGTCCCGCTGTGCAGAGAGCAGGTGCAGACAAAGGAAAGTCCTCGTGGAGAATGAAAAGAGAAAAGGCCCTCCTGACTCCTGAGAAAGGGAGAGCGATCGGTATGAGATGGAATTGGAGAACAGGACATGTATGGAGTTAACAGCTTGCTGTGTGGGCCCACTAATGCTTTATAAACCCCTCTCGTGAAACCTGTAATTACCAGGGCGGTGTTAATCAGAAATGAAGCAGAGAAGAAACAGTGGGCTAATTGGGGCCGACGTGCTCTGTAATTAGAGTAATAGTCACACATTGGGATTTTATGAATGAATGACTTTGCCAGGTTTTTACGTGGCTTCGTTACGTTCTAAGCGCTACCAGCAGTTTATTTGCATGCATTTATATAAAGGAGACAATATGTTTCTGGTCATTTTTTTCTGTCCAAACAGCAGATTTTCTCTCCAGGCCTCCTGACTAGTCCTGTGTTAATTAGGGATGTCCGAGGCGCAGGAGAGGAGGAGGGAGGAGGGGGTAGTCCAATTATTTCTCCTGTTTTTTGCCCCAGACCGTTTCCACCCGTGCGCTGCCTAGCACTGCCTAGCTTGCGGGGGAAAGTGAAGCTGGATTGCTGCAGTGAGAGTAAAAAAGCCTGGCTCATTGGGTTGGTATGGGGCTGTGCTCTAATTTCACCATTTGGCTTTCAGAAGCCGTTTGACCCACGGTTGATGTAGAACCAGCCCTGAATTCCACAGTGAGATCCACTACTCCACGTACAGATTATATTTCTTATTCTTTTATGATTGCTGACTTTCTCTTGTCTTCCTATCGAAGATGGCATGATTATAAATGATTAGAGATCATTATTAAAATGAGATGCTTAAAAAATGTGTTTCTCATTCTGACTTTAATTCCCTCTCCCTTTCTCTCGATCAGAGAATGTGTGGGAGGGAGTGCAGGGAGATTAACCATAAGAAATAATTGATGAGCAACACATTAAAACTGCACAGGTTAAAGAGAAAATAGTTTCAAATTTGTATCAATTATCTGTACTTCATCATTCATAATTAATTTGACTGTTTCTTAATATTGATGAGATGTATTGAATGTATTTAGTGATCATATTGATAAGATTTAATTCATTTATTTTTGTAGACATTGATGAGATGCTTTAAATGTTATCTGTGTTCATATTGATGAGATGTATAGAAATGTATTTTGTGTTCATAGTCTTGTGCATAATTTACTGTCTTTAGCTAAAAACAATTTTTTTTTTGAAACTTCACATTTTGTGCTGGGAAAGAATATTTTGTCTGTATGTACATACTCTTTGTATAGCCACTATCATACCTCAATTAGCCATTAAATATCAAGTTTGAAAGCAAGTTATTTTGGTGATAGATCAACACATTCACAAGAGAGTGCACAAATTTCAGGGAACTGTTTTGGCTCAATAGCACACTTTTGGCCAAAAATTTTGGAATGCATCTTTAAGAGGTTATTTTACCCATTTTCAGGGTATAGCTGCCATCAGAAAATCTCCAGTAGTGTGGCGGTTTTGGAACATTTTAGTCATGATGGCCATCCTAATCAGAGCGGAGTGTGTTACACATTGAGAGTCTCACTCTGATTGGCTGAGCCCCTGTCGACAGGGGAAAGGCCACTCTGATGATTTATGGGAAGTTCTTCTGTCTGAAAGTCCAGTAGCTGTCACTAATGCTCGCACCACTGCCCCCCCCCCACCCCCCCGCTCCTCTTCTCCACCCTCGTCACCTCGTTTGTCATGGCACGCTGCGGGCCGCCGCCATTCCCCATAAAACCCACTTCAAAGGGTGTTAAGCGGATCGAGTTCCGCCTGTGTCCTCCCTGCTCCTCTGACCAGTGATGGAGTCAGATAGGAGCCTCCCGTCCTAGCCCTAACCCCGTAATCAGAATCACATTGGCTCATTGATCTCTGGATGACAGGCAGTGGGCCGGTGGCCAGGCTATGTTTTGTGGTTGTAAAAGTGGACACACCAAAGGACTTTCATTGGGATGACTTGTGTCCACTTAAAGAGGCCCGATTACATGTGTGAGAGCATGTGATTGTGCCTGTGTGTGTGTGTGTTCTAGCAGGCGCTCAGTTAAAACCGCCATGTTTTATATTAAACTTGTGCCACGTACGTATACTCTAAGCAGTGTCGATGTTGAGACCGTAATTAGGGTACGTTTCTTGTCGTCTACTGACCATAAACCAGGAACGACATTTGACAGTAAAAATAATGTACAGTTTGTTTCCTGTAGCCCTCTGGAGAATCCCTACCTCCTCTGAAGCGTTAATGTTTTCTCCCAGTCAGTGACATCTTCAAAGTCTGTCTAATGGTCTGGTCTCGGCCTCTCAGCTCCCCTTCCACTCCTCCCCTCTAGAGCCCCTTCTACTCCCCCGTAGCCTCCCACACACAGGTCTTCTGCCCTCCATCACGACAGGATCCCCAGCCCTCTCCTCTCTCCACAGCTCCACGCCATTCAAATCCACACACTATAATGGACAGGGCACCTTTCTCTCTGTATGCTTGTAATTGTAATTGCATAGCTTGTTGTTTTGTATAGGCTGCAGCTCTCAGGGGTCAACGTCCTCCGTTGCTGGTCTCTTTTCAGACTCCATTATGACTTTCATCTTGGCTCCATCATTTAGCCGAGTGGCCGCTGCCATTTCCACTTCCTTTGGCCTTGTGTTTCAGCTGTACTCAGGCCAGGCCCCTACTCCCCACTCATCCTCCCTGTGACATCTCTCTCCACTGAGTGCCGTGTCTCCTGTGGCATTCAGGGGGGATATGTTTTGTGCGTGTCTATCCCTGTTGGTTTAGGGGCCTGTCTGTGCCACCTGCTCCTGAAGGAGCCTCTTAATGATCAGATCAAAGCAAGTGAAAAGGTGCTAAGTGTCTAGGAGCCGCAGCTACCTGACTACCTGGCTCTAAATTAAATATGGACTACGGGGGGAGGGATTTCTCTTTGAATTATTTTTTGTTGTGGTAAAACCGTACATTTCCCCGTCCTTTATATTGTTTGGTTTCAGACAGAGAGCCCAGTCGCAGGGTTTTGATGAGAGCACTGACAATGGGAAGCTTATGGTGAGCCGTGGCGTTCCCCTAACTGGATACCAACGTCTCCTGCTGCGGTACAGTATGTATAAAGGTCTCTCCTCTCATTGGACCACAGATATAGGCCCATTAAGCATTGCCAGTAGAGGCTAATAAGGCCTTGACTGTGTGTCCTTTACCCCGTTTGATGTATGATTTGTTTGATGATCTATCTGATCTTGGAGTAAACAAACACCAACCCCCTGTATTCCAGCCGTCATGAAGAGACTTAGTCAACACTTTTCCCATGTACTGAGTACTGTGAGCCAATGCCGGCCCGGCACCCCTGTCTTGCATTAAACCAGGGCCTGTTTATGAGTCAGACGGGCAGGCTGGCCTGAAACAATTGAGGCCTTTGTGTCACCAGATGTTTTATGAGGCAGCAGCACTGTGGAGGCAGGAGTCAGTAAGGACATCATAGCAGCCTGGCCAGCGCGATCTGGGGCTGATTCAGAGACTGGATGGGGACTGGGCCAGAGCTGGGGACAGGGATGAGGCTGGGGCTGGGGACA
>JACXGI010014396.1:0-19121 GCA_016801175.1 Esox masquinongy | reverse complement strand
TGTGTGTGTGTGTGTGTGTGTGTGTGTGTGTGTGTGTGTGTGTGTGTGTGTGTGTGTGTGTGTGTGTGTGTGGCTAATCCTTTGTGGAACGGATGCTTTTGGTCAAATTCCTTCCAATGATTTCGTGCTTGAAGTTCCAACCCCTGTTGTCTTCCTGCCTCCGCAGAGGTTACAGGCCAAGATTCTGAAGCTGGTGGACATCTCGTACGGAGGAGAGAATGGTTTCAATCAGGCCATCGAGTTGTCAGCAGAAGTCCTCTCGAATGTCAAGTTCATCCAGGAAAAGAAGCTGATAGGTGTGTGTTTGTGGCACATGTTGAGGTTAGATTTTAGGTTATCCCAGTGAATGTCTGTCTGTTTTTGTTAGGGTTACTGATGATTGTGTCCTGGTGAATGGGAATGTTGATTAGTATGATTTTGATTGCTTCCCTTTCTCTATCTCCCAATTACTCACCTCTTTTATTCTCTATCCCCCAATCACTCACCTCTTTTATTCTTGACCCCCCCCCCCTATTTTTTTCTTGTTCTCCCTACAGGGCGGTACTTTGATGAGATCAGCCAGGACACAGGGAAGTACTGTTTTGGGGTGGAGGACACACTCAAAGCCCTGGAGATGGGAGCTGTAGAGATACTCATTGTCTATGAGAACCTAGACACCATGCGCTACATCCTCCGTCTGCATGGGGCTGAGAGCATCGAAACAGAGAATGGTATTCATACACGTAGGGCTCGACACCCAGGTACATTAGCCAGTGGCATTACGTTACTGGGCCAGTGGCATCCCGAATGGGGGGAGAAAGACTGGCCCGGGTCAGGATCTGATGGGAACGCGAATGATGCGTGCATAATTTCAAAGCAGGTGGTTTTTATCTTTCCTTTGGGGAGTTGAGCACGTAGCCTGCCGGTATCCATGGTTCATACAGACGTTAGCGTTTCCAACGACCTTTAAAGACTTTCCAACGCTTAATTTTGACATTGTCGGGCCCACATTGCCTACATATTTAATTGTTGTAACCGACACGAGGGAGAAATGCAATACTACAAATAAGGCATTTTTTGAATACCATGAACTTTGCCTGACTAAATCGCGTGTATGTACCGGTAGGCTGGATGCTCCTGACACTAACATACTAATAAACTTTGTCTGTGTTGTTGCTGTTCTGTCTCGCTGTAGAAATGGGGTCAGTGGGGTGTTACGTGAAATGAGATGGGGACCCAGGCTCTTTGTAATGGAACAGGAACACTTTGAACTGACTTCAAGGAACAAATAGCCTGGCGTTGCTAGCTCCACACTCTGTCTCTTTCCACACTGAGTCAGAAAGGACCAGCCTGGAGAGTGTCTTCCTGGATATTTATCTCAAACTAGGTTTTGTGTGTGTGTGTGTGTGTGTCCTTTTATGTATGATCAACGTAATTAATAGCATGATTAACACTGACTGGTCAACAGGCCTCGGGTTTCCAAAACTGTATCCTCCACACACACGCTGTCCATGCCTAAAGGCTGGTTTAATGGTGTCCTCTGGAACCAAGAAGTAGAACAACTAGGCAAAGAACGCTAAATACACACACCATACACCTGCAGGTGTATTTATTCAGCCAAAACAAAATGTTTTGGTTTTGCAATAAAGTTTAGTTCCTGTTGCTTGAATTTAACTTCACGTTTTGCACGACAACATTTTTATAGTCATGTTTTCTCATTCCAAGTCTTCATCGGCCTATGTGTTTCAGATGAGAAGACTCTATATTTAACACCAGAGCAGGAGAAAGACAAGTCCCACTTTACAGACAAGGAGGTAAGACCTGTTCCCTTTCCCTTGTACACATAGTTGGCACACACTGTCTGTGATACCATTCAGGCGGTTGACTTGAAATAAGTTATTTACTCTCTGTTTGTGTTTACATAGACGGGGCAGGACCACGAGCTGATTGAAAGCATGCCTCTGCTGGAATGGTTCGCCAACAACTACAAGAAGTTTGGAGCCACGCTGGAGATCGTCACTGACAAAAGTCAGGAGGGCTCTCAATTTGTCAAGGGCTTCGGAGGCATCGGGGGTGAGTCCACACCAGCCATGTTTTAATGGTGCTAGTAGGCTTGAGGGATATACGGTGCCTTGCAAAAGTTATTACTAAATTAAAATGTAGATGGCTAATTATTACTTTTTCTTTAAAGTTATTTAAAGAGAGTACATTGACCTTTTGTTCTGTTTGTGTAATTTTAAAACCGGGACACTCAATGTATTGTATAATTTCTTGTGTGTTTAATATTGTTAAGAATGTTGGAAAATATTTGTAAGAAAATAAAACAGATTACAGAAATTGCCCGACACAACTACCTTACTATTAGCCTCCGCATTCTACAAGTTAGAGACAAATATAGATGCATGGATTAGGAAAAGGAAATAAAATCACATCCAAGTATTTGGATATCTCAGGGAGCAATTTGGTCAGAAAGTGGAAGCCGCATCCTAACACCCAAGCACTGTCAAGAAAAGCCTGTCTGTCAAAACTCAGCATTCAAACAAGACTTACAGAGTTAATTATATGCAAGTGAAGTAATGGTGCGCCTGTAACTCATATCAAGAGCTGTGCATAACACTGGCCTGTATGGAAGAAGGAAAGCTGTTACTCAAGCTATGAGCACCTGGATTTGGGTGAGGTCCTTTCAAGCTTTGTCAGATTGGTTTCAGAGCGTCAAATGTGGTTCAAGTCCATACTTTGCCTGGTTCCCACAAGGACATACACAGACTTGTCATGAAGACACTCTCGATGTGTGCTTTGGGTTGATGTTGTGCTGCTTAATCTTCACCTAAGTCTTGAGCGCCTGTGTGTTCTGGGTCAGATTTTTTTCAAGCATCTGTTTTTTTTCTTTGTTCATACTTCCCTCTGTCCTGACCAGTCTTTCCGACCCTGCTGCTGAGAAGCATCCCCATGGCATGATGCTCCCACTTTCATGTTTTACTGTAGGGATTATATTATCCATGTAATAAGCAGCACCTTGTTTTCTCTGATAGTGGCAATTGGGTTTTTGGTCGCCTCCCTGACCAAGGCCCTTCTTGTTACTTAGTTTAGCCAGACAGCCGGCTCTAGGAACTCTTGATGGTACTAAACCTCTTCCATTTCACATTGAATGAGCCCACTGTGCTCATGGGAACGTTCAATGCTTTAGCATTTTATTATAACCTTCCAAAATTTGGAATTGGCTCACGTGGTGCCAATACTACTGTTTCTGCACTTCAGTGGTTGACATTAGCCATCTACATTTCCTGGTTGTACCGCTGTGGTGCATAATTCACTGAGAAACCTATATTACAGCTTTCAGCCAATCAGCATACAGGATCCAAATTAATTAATTCCCTTCTCTCTTCCTTAGGGATTTTGCGGTACAGGGTGGATTTCCAGGCCATCGATTACCAGGCAGAGGACGACGAGTTTTTCGACTTGGATGACTACTAGGTAGTCTGGGACTGAATTGGGAAGAAAAGGAAGAAAACAAAAAGCAAAAGAATGAAGAAATAACGAAAGAAAAATGTCACCTCTATTTTGCAGCCAGTGTGAGGGGGGGAGTGAAATCGACCACATTTAATTTAAAACACATAAATATACACACATTCTTCCACTAACGCTCACATAGCTGAATGAGGAGTACAATTTTCTTTCAGTCCAGAGGGAGAAAACCCTTCCTGAATGAATCCCTGCCTTAGAGTGCTGGTTCCTTCCCCCGTTTGGATGGACTTGACTCAAATCAATTTTGTTTCATTTATTTTTCTTCCCTCCATTTTGAAAGAACACAACAGCAAGTTCCCAGCAATCCTCGCTCGCTGACCCTCCAACCCCACACCACTCTGGTGTGATGAAGACTTTGGACTCACTCCTCACATATAGAATATATATATTTTTCTTTCTTCCCCTCATCTTGTCCTCGCCCCTTCCCCCTTCAATCCCCCTTTCGATTTTTATTTTTGTGCATTTTTTTTATTGGTAATTGCTGCTGTTGTATTTTATGAGAGTGGGGGATTTTTTTTACCTGGGTTTCTGTAGAGAAAGGGGGAGAAGTATTAAATTTGAACTGCTGAAAACCATTGCTACCTCCTTATACGCTGTGGTCTCAATCCTGTGGATCCTGTGTCTGTCCTTACCCATAGGGTCTCTTTGCCAGTAAGCACCACTGAGTGAGGTTGTACTGTGTGTTAGTTGTTTTGCTGCAGTGATCACCATGGATTTATTTCCAATACTGTGCATGCACTTAGTGTGAAAAGGAATGATCCTTAACTCTAATCCATAAGGACCTTCAAGTTGCTTTATCACTGCACTCTGTTTGACCAAAAAGGAATACAGGAGACATTTTATGAATATTTGCTTACACAGATTTACTGCATTAATCTTAAACCCAGCTATTCATAAAAAAAATATGTATAATGAATACATTTGCTCATACATTGATCATTTTGGTGTATATATCCCTGTTTGAAGAGGTATGTCATTTTTGCAACGGCAGTATGCCAACTGTGACTTAAAATGATCTGCTTGTTGCTAGTGTCCACATTTAATTTCCACTAGTTATAGAAGTACTGTGAAATGTGGTCTGCTTGCTTGCTCATATCTCTTCCTGTAACACGTTTATATCATGAAGTCCTAGTCATCTCTGAGGCAGAGAGGATATGTGGTATTATAAGTGATGACTGATATAGCTTTGATGTTTTTTTTTTAGTATGGCAACATCAACCATCTGCCTTTCTTTTGGGGGATGCACCGGGGAAAGCCTTGGTAGCACAACAAACCAATCAATATGGGGCAAGCCCATTAAGACACTCCTCTTGAGCAGAGCATGGCCAATCAGAGAGTCGGACACATGAGGGGGCGCCCCGCCCCCATCCATGCCCCTACCAAACACAGCCCTGCCAAGCTGTGGTTGAGCTAAGTGAATGACGTCTCTGCATTTGCAGGCCGCCGACGCAGGGTTGGGTTTCCATTTTCTCAGCCGAGTTTCGGGGGAACAATAACATGGAGCCGGAGGTGGAGGACAAAACGTTGGAATTAATGGTAAGATTTGTTGAGCTTCGCTCGATCCCCGGGTATGTTATTGGGCCAGAGAGAGCACCGTAGAGGCTTGAATAGAAGGCCGAATCAGGTACCAATCAACCAGGACCGACGGTCAGGGGAGGTGGATGGAAAAGGAGGGGGAACTAGTCTAGAAATAGAGGGAGGGCCTGAAAGATCGATCTTTATGGTTTGGGAGCCCTGTCACTGCGACTGACTAGGTCGTCGACACCTAATTTTTAAAGTGACTTCGCAAAAGCCAAATTGATTCAGATAGTAACGTAAAATGGACGAAAGATACTGAAAGTCGGCCGCTGAAGAAAGAACATTTTCGGGTTAGCGTTTCACTGCGGTGACGCTGCGCCACTCGGCCCAGTGTGTCATTAGCCAACTTGCCTGTGGTGGCTAGCTGGTCTGGACACAACGTATGAGTTACAGTTACCTTCATAAGTGTATATTAGTCACATTAACCGAATATAATGTTGACCCATTGCTTAAATCCGAATGTTCATGTCGTTAATATGCGTGGGAGTTCATGTTTATAAAGCTGCGTAGTTGGAAGTGGTCATCAACATTTGTGAATGTCTAACGACGCTGGCTAGCTGCTGTAGCTCGGGAGAAAAAATACCTTACTACCTAAGCAAGCAAACTACACTGCTCTTGTACTTAGTTGGCGAACTGTTGTTAACCTAGGTAGTTCAGATAATCCGCAAGCTGTTGTGGATGCATAGTTGTGATGCATCGTTTCAAATGACACTGTTCAGTTAATTTCGACCGCTCACTTTCGTAGCAGGCTATCTTGCTAACGCGCATTACGCATGTGTTGTTGTATTTGGTTTTGTATCTTGTGGTCTTCACATTTACTGTGAGAGGTCTCTAACTCGTTAACCGTACGTTAGTTACAGTACGGTGTCATTGGCAGCTGATTAGATGACTACTGAGCTGAACGTGCCATCCAGCTAACTAGCTGTTTCCCCATAGTTGTAGTTTTGTGCTAGTTGTTGACCGGATATACTTTTTGGTAGAGGACATGTGCCTGTTAGAAGACTGGATATTGACTAACGTCAGAATAGTATTCGTGTTAGTTGTTAACTCCTATCAACTCTAAACAAGCCTTTTATAATTACGCGACAGTAAAATGGTCTGATCCGAAAGACGCCAAATCGTTTCTAGCCCAGCACGAGCTACCGCTCTAGCGGTTTGTTTTGGAAAAGTGTAAGTCCACCTCGATCAAGACTCGATCCTCGCGCTGCTGCAATGATGGCACTGATTTCACACATATCGGAAATGAGTAATAATCTCTCTAGGGGATGTTGTAACATCAGGCCAGTCTTACCCCTCTTTAAATATCTGAAACCATTGCTAAACTAACTGGAAGTCATTGTGGGGAATTTACTATTGTCAACAGAACTAGAAAATGAGGCCTGCTAGTATAGATAACCCACTTGCTGAATTGTGCCAATGATTAAGTACATGTTTGTTTAAAAAAATAATGGTGTGTGTGTGTGTGTGTGTGTGTGTGTGTTTGTTTGTTTGTTTGTTGTCCCTATGTAAATCACTAACCACTTCCATAGTGTGAGGTAAGGCAGAGCAGAGGGCGGGGCATTAGCAAAACACTAAGAGCTGAAAATTGACAAATGTGTATTGCAGTGTTGCCCCTCCCACTCCTTATCCTGTCCCACCACTTCATATCTAATAATGCTTTGTGTTCGTCTTGTCTATGCCGTGTGTGCGTGCGTGCGTGTGTGTGCGTGCGTGTGCGCGTGTGCGTTACTGCACTCACTGTGCAAATGTGCCTGTAGCTCTAATACTGGTTTTTCCTCTCACTACCCTCCACCTTTTCTCTTTCCCTTTATCCTCATAAACACTGGTTTGGTTTTACATTGCTCTCTTCCCAACACGCATTTCTCCTGCTATTCTCCTCATGGCCTCTGTACCTCCTCATTATCTATCTCCTCTGTTCTTTCAATCTTTTCTTGATTCTTTCATCTTGTCGTCCTTCCCCACCTTGTCTCATTCCTCTTATCCCCTCTCCTTTTATTTCTCCCCCTCTCCCTCCCAATTGTTCCCACTCTCTCTCTTTCTCTCCCCTCCCTCTGTTTCTCTCTCTCTCTCTCTTACACAGTGCTCTGTGCCTCGCTCTCTCTGGCTGGGCTGCTCCTCGGTGGCAGAGAGTTTGTGTGCCCTCAGGTGCCTGCAGAGCATCCCCTCCACCCGGGCACACAACCAGGTTCTGCTACTCTCTCCTCTTAATTCTGACCCCTCACCCCACCCTACCTCGTACTGTGTCCTCCACCCTCCCTGCCAAAAGCAAACTCCTCTGGCATCTTCAGCTGAAGTGGGGATCCAGCTAACAGGAGTCAAGTGGTCTCTGGTTGTCCCCTCCTAGATGAGGCGTGTCCTTCTGACACCGCAAACTGAAAGTGGAAAGACCACTGCGAACAGAGTGGGTTTACATATGATTCGCAAGAGCAGGGTTTTAACACAAGCAGGGGGTTTTAACACGCATGGACACACCTTATCATAGTGAAAGTTTGAACTAGCGTTCAGATGGGCCGTGCCTCCCCCGTGCTACTCTAAAGAGGAAGTGTTTGTAGTTCTTGAAGACTTTCCACATTGTGTTTTGGGAGTTATTGGCCCATGTTCACTCGACAAGAAATGTCTTGTTTTGTGACTGGAGTTGTCTTGTGTATTCAGAATAAGCAGAGCTGAGTTGGGCTGCTGCTAGTTGGGGTGGAACGGAGAGATGACGAGCAGGTTGTCTGGGGTGCAGTGCTAGGTTGCGTGTGCTCGTGCGCGTGTGTGTGTGTATGGGGGGGGGGGTTAGGACCTGATCTGTTTCAGGGCCTTCATGTGGTATGCTCACTGGCTGCCTCTGTATAGCTGTCTGTCTGTCCATTTTGTCTGTTTGCTCTGTACAGCACTGCTGCATGAACACTAATGTCTGCATCCACCTTGACCCCTGACCTGTCTGTCTGTGTACCTGTCTGTCTGAGTACCGGTCTGTCTGACCTGTTACCATTGGCCTAAAATGATCCAATATCACTTTCATATTTGCAGATTAAATAAGAGAGATGCTGCAGTAGTCTATCTGAAGAGATGCTTTCTGCTCGGGGTCCATTCGGGCCGGGGTGGGGCTGTCGGTAAATCTGGGATGGGTCAGATGGAGTGTGTGCCACACATGGGTGCATATCTCTCTCCATCTGTGTCTGGGCTGGGGACCATCAGATTACAGTTTCATTACTGCAGGGTTTCTCTAACAGCCAGCGACAGACCCCCATACCCCTGTTTCATTTCCTGTCCAGACTGAACTTCACAAGCAGAGGAGATGGCGATCTGCTTTCTTACAATACCTAGGGCGTGTTTGCGAGTGTGCGTGCGCGTGCGTGCGTGTGTGCGTACGCGCATGTGCCATTGTACTCTGCACATTCTGCTACCGTCCTGATTATCTTTACATTTGCACACACACCCCAAATAACTGTAACCCTTCCCCATTGTCTCTGTACAGAACACAGCAGTCATGGAGTCCCAGAACCTAGTAGACGACCTCTCACCAAAGAAGACCACAGTTCTCACCAAGGTGTGCCATTTGTCGGTTGTCCCTGACAAAGCACTTCAAGACCCACAGCTGTTGGGAAATTAGCCTTTGGAAAGGAACTTGCGCGGGTGTGTGTTTAACCCCTCTGTCCTGCTTCCTCTCAGCTCAGTAATGGCCCTTTGATGACGGGCTCCCGTAAGCGCCCGTCAGAGGGGAACTACGACCGGGAGAAGGAGCAGTGTATGGCCTTATTTGACCAGTGGTCTGAGGCGGACCAGGTGGAGTTCGTAGAACACCTTATCTCTCGCATGTGTCACTACCAACACGGTCACATCAACTCCTACCTCAAGCCCATGCTGCAGAGAGACTTCATCACAGCCCTGCCAGGTAACACTGTCCCTCTCTGTCTCTCTCACACATACACATTCAGACACTTTAATACAGTTTGCCTACACAAACACAGCGCTCTGTCTCTCCAGCCCAGGGTCTGGACCACATAGCGGAGAACATCCTGTCGTTCCTGGACGCACGGTCTTTGTGCTCGGCGGAGCTGGTCTGTAAGGAGTGGCAGAGGGTCATCTCAGAGGGCATGCTCTGGAAGAAACTCATAGAACGCATGGTCCGCACAGATCCCTTGTGGAAAGGGCTGTCGGAAAGACACCAATGGTGAAGACCAACCTCGCGCGTGCGCAATGGAAACTCCAGTTCTAAAGCTTGAGTTCTTATTGGCTTGTTGTTCTGTCCCTCATCCCAGGGAGAAATACCTGTTCAAAAACCGCACCACAGAAGTCCCGCCCAACTCCTACTACCACTCCCTCTACCCCAAGATCATCCAGGACATAGAGGTAGGTCTGTTGTCTCTGTCCACAGACAACCCTAACCCTTATTGGTTTCAGGTTGTGCCACTGTTGTCACCAGATTAAGTGACTTCTGGTTTGGGCCCAAATGGTCCTTGTTAAAAGTAGTGTGCTCTATGGGAAATAGGATGCCATTTGGGACTTAAGATAAAGCCTTTGTGCTTGAAATAAAACCGAATGTTGATTGAATGAGCTTGATGGAAAACAAATTAGGTTGATTAATGGGCTTGATGGAGATGATCTATTTTAAGTCTCTCACATAACATTAGTATTTCTCCCGCTGTTGTTTTTTCCTCGTACACACACACACGCACCCACTCCTTACCTGTTGGTCTGTCTCTCCCTGTTGGTCTGTTCCCACTGTCACTGGTCTCTCCCCCCGTCTTCTTTCTGTAGACTATAGAGGCAAACTGGCGGTGTGGTAGACACAACCTGCAGAGGATCCAGTGTCGCTCGGAGAACAGTAAAGGAGTCTACTGTCTCCAGTACGATGATGAGAAGATCATCAGTGGACTTAGAGACAACTCAATAAAGGTGTGTCTGTGTGGCTACTTCACTGTCTTTGTCCTGAAAAAATTCAGGAATCACCATGTTATTATAGCGTAATACAGACTTTGTCTTTGAAGTGAAACAGCGGCTTGTTTGTCTTTGAGAACAGGCATGAATTAAAAGATGAAGGGAGTAATTTTCACCATTTTGTGTGTGTTCCACTCAGGCTTTTTCCTGGAGGACGGAGGGAGAAGGGGAGGAGTGGGGGAGGGGTTTATCTTGTTGTTTTAGTGAGGGACTCTGTCTAACTGACGGGGGCCCAAAGAAAAGGGCTAGCTCGCCCACGTAGAGCACCGCTTTATCTCCAGCCCAGCTCCAGCGCTCCAGTACACAGTGATCCAGCCACACTGCAGGGAAATGGGGCATGAAAAATTCTGAGTTACTGCTCATTCTAAACTTGACCCAAATCTGTTCCTGGCCGCCTTCTCTCGCTTACTCATCATTAGTACCACCAACTCTAATCTTCCCTGTCGGTCTCTCTCTCTCCCTGTCGGTCTCTCTCTCTCTCCCTGTCGGTCTCTCTGTCTCTCCCTGTCGGTCTCTCTGTCTCTCCCTGTCGGTCTCTCTGTCTCTCCCTGTCGGTCTCTCTGTCTCTCCCTGTCGGTCTCTCTGTCTCTCCCTGTCGGTCTCTCTGTCTCTCCCTGTCGGTCTCTCTCTCTGTAGATCTGGGACAAGCAGTCTCTGGAGTGTCTGAAGATCCTGACTGGTCACACGGGCTCAGTGTTGTGTCTTCAGTACGATGAGAGGGTCATTGTCACCGGCTCCTCGGACTCCACTGTTAGGTAACGCACACTGACCACCAGAAGGTTTGACCAGGACCCACAGGGTGCTCTTGGACAACTTTGCGCTATGTATTCATTCATACAGTCTAATAATGCTTTGCCCTTCAGGAATGTCCAAGTATTTCCTATATGCCTCCTGCAAACAGATTAGTGAGGTGGGAAAAGACTGATACGTTACATATCCTGATATTTAATTTTGGACAATACGGTTATATTTGCTTGTTTGCTATGCCAGCACCAAATATCTTGTTCTCTGTTGATTTTATAAATGGGGAGTCGTCTGGTGTTCTGGACTGTCGATGCCTCGGAGGACCCATGACCAGGTTAGGGATGAGGTCAAAAATAATGCTCCTTATAGCAATTTTGTGACCCAATTCCTTAACCTCTCCTGGGATCACTGGCCCTTTCACAGTATTGTTATAGCCCTGAACTAGCTCACCTGAATCAAGCAGACCAGGGCTTGTTGATTAGTTGACCAGTGGATTCAGGAGTGTTGGCACTAGCATATGTTTAATACGTGGAACAGCTGGAGGTTTTCAGGAGAGGCTTGAGAACCACTGTTCTAAGCCAAGCACAAGAACCTTCTGTCTGCTTTCAGATTGGTCTGTGAAATATCTGTCTACTGTGGCTTTGGAAGGTATTCGGACTAGAATACGGGTCCACCCAAAAACCAAAATAAAGACCGATGTTTCCCTGCAACCCGACCCATCCGCAAAGTTTTACTGCAGAAAACAGAACTTTTAATCGCAAAAAAACAAATCCAATTTATCCATGCCTCCAGATACAAGTAGGCATGATCTTAATTTAATCTCCTGCATTAATTAGATTTGGGGACCCGATTCTTTAAACCATTTAATGTTACAGCTCTATGGACTGTGTGCTCTATGGACTGTATTATAGGTCTGGAACTTTCTGCTCTAATCAACGCAGGAAGTGAATTTCTGTGAATTTTCCAGACGGGATTAAAACATCTGCCTGTATACATTGAGCAGTTTTGCTCACCAATGACAGCGTTTTGCTCATTGAGTTCTCCCAGTTCAAATGATTTCTTGTGTCATTCCTCAAATTAAGTTGACATCCATTCTACTGGAACCGGTGTTGGCGTGTCTGGCATTGAGCCTATAGCAATGTGTCTTCATTCAGTTTCCCCAGAAATGGATCACATCTGTAGAGAGCCAAGCATGCCAAAGATGTTATAGTGACGAGTCCTTTCCCGACAGTCTTACACATTATTCACAAGCAGAGGAGCCATTATTAGCCAGATTGATCCAAGTCGTCAGCTGTAGCTCTCTCCGTCCAACTACCTTTGTTATTATGACATACTCGGTGTATACTGATTTCAACAAGAATCAGTTGTAAATTCAGTCTAACACAATATATAGAGAAAGTGGAGGGGTCTGAACAGTTTCCGATGGTGCTGTATGTATGAACCCAGTCAGCCCTTCTGCAACATGTATTTATAGCTTGTTGAGGAGTGCCACCGTGCTAGTCAGTGTGCCCGGACATCACCGTCTTTTCCCTGGATACAGAAGCTATCCTTGTTCTGTAAATGCCATTCTCTCTTTACCACACTTCAGATTATAGTTAGAGCTTCATATCTCTGTGGTGACACTGATTTGTGAAGAGTGCGTTTCTCCAGCGTGAAAGTGGCTTTCGAGAATGAGCATTTGTCCACTGAATTTGGTTACAATCCCAATTTTCAGTCAGGTCAAGACCCTGGTGAGGACAACAAGCATTCAGTAGAGCTTCGCTGAGAACGGTTTTTGGTTGTACAAACCCACAGTTTAATCAGCTGTCCAGGTCAGTTTAATGTTCTCAGTATCATCTGACAACAGCTCTGCTGGGCATTCCTGCGGGCGGCATGCTCGTCATACGCTCCCACAAAACCTGAGAGATTTGTGGCATTTTGTTGTGTAAGTGAACTGCACATGTTACAGTAGTATTGTCATTAGCGCAAGGTGCACCTGTGTAAAGATCATTTGTCTTGATATGCGACACACCCCTCAGTCTTGATAATGGAGAAACTCTCCATAACAGTGATGTGAACAATTTTGTGCACGGACCTTCAGAGAAAAGCTCTTTTTGTGTATGGAAAATTCTAACCCCTGATAGGGTGGTGGATTTCAGCACAGAGCCTTAACCATGGACTAACACGCTTACAGGTCTGCCCAAAATGCTGTTTCCTGTTGAACCTGGGAGAAAATTGAAAAAAAATGACCGGACAACATGTACACAAAAATACTGTCATGTTTTTTTTTTTTAGTGGACACGCCCACTGGAAATTGTGACCAGGACCCTGTCTTCAAGGTCTTGCGGAGAACAGCGTAATGGACTTGAAGAACACCGCTCTTTATCCTCCCGGATTATGGCTCACCATTTTCAATTTCCAACGTGATCCTTCCCTCTTTCTTTGTTACCATGCCCAGACAGAGTGATTCCTTTGTCTTTTCCTCTGACATATCACGGTCAGTTCTGAGTGAATGCGGGACTTTGTCTGCTATCAAGTTTTGTTGGAGAAGAAAGAAAAAGTGCTTGGCCAGCTGAGACATGACCAGCCAGACCTTTAGGCTGGACTGATTTGGTGATAAAAGCCGCATGCCGAGATGGTCACCCTTTCTGCAGCTTTTCTTCCAGATCCATGACTGGCATTTGCGGTGGTCTGTGGGACTCTGTTCTTCAGTGCTAGCCTCATTCATTTGACCTGGCAATGTAGTAATTTCAGACTGGAGCTTGCGAATCCACCCTGAGTCCCAGCAAAAAGACTACAATGAAGGAGAAAATATCAACTGGAAGCCTGGACTTATGCTATCTGGATGATTACTGCTGTTTCCCCACTTTTGGAGTGCAGAAGTAAACCTGATGCTGGGTTTTACATCCAGCCACCAGTGGAACGCATGTCTCAGAGGACCTGGTGCCAGCTCTCCCTGTGGTTGCAGAGGTGAGGTCTGTACTTTTATACCCGGCCGAACTACAGTCTTCAAACACAAAATCTACGTGCTGTCTGAAGTTTCCCTTCAAGCAGTGTCTGTTCATTTGTTTCCAACCAAAGTGGATCATCAGAATGAACAGCTTGAGAGCATAATGGAGGCCGGTTTTGTGGTGCCAAGCTTTTTTGGAATGGGTGTCTTCAGTTGTCTTTGTTCTAAAGAAAGATGGTGGATATGGATTGTGTGTGGACTACAGAAAGGTTAATGCCATTACAGGAAGTGATCCATATGCCCTACCGAACATGAATTACATACAAGCTTCTTTGACAGTTGCCTCCATTATAATTCAGATATTGCTGAGCATTAATGGATCCGACCAGCCAGGGCATGACTTCCCGTGTCACTTATTTCATGCCTTTAGGTTTGCCGAATGCTCCAGCCACCATCCCACGGCTGATGGAGACTTGACTGGCAACAATTGTCTTTGACAGACTGCCGGCTGCCAGTGTGACTTGGAAAAAGTGTAATTTCTGTTTGGCTGAACTCAACTTCCTTGTTCATGTAGTCAATGCAGAGGGTATTCATGCCTTTCCAGCCAAGTTGTAGCAGTGCAGGAGTTTCCAATTCCCACCTCCCTGAAGGCTGCTCAGAATTTATTGGGTGTGGCTGGAAGTACCACAGGTTTGTTCCTAACTTTTCAATCATCTAAATTAGTGTTGGAGTGCATTTGGAACACTGAAAATGTCTCATCACTTGCCTGTACTTGATCATCCTAACTTTAATTATCCTTTTATATTGTACATGTACGCAAGTCCAATGGAACTGAGCAGTTTTGACTCAACAAATGGAACCTGAAATAAATGTTTTGTTTTTTTTGCCAGTTGAAGTTATTTACAGACTGAACAAGAGCACCTTGCTGTGGTCTGGGCTGTTGAGAAATGGAGCTATGAATTTTGAGGTCAAAGGTCTTGTGAACCAAGAGAACCACCTGACCCAGAGGGTAAACTACACCCTGAATGGGATGGTGACGCCATTTATCTGGGATCAGTAGACAGGCTGGGATCAGCGTCTCCCTGAGTTCCATTTTGTGTTGTCCAGGTTACTACTGGGGTCACATCGTCCAAAGTCCACCTGAGATGGACAAAGTCTTGCAGAATTCCAATGTGCTGCCTGACTGCCCAACCTCGATTTATTGCCCTGCTAACACCACAGCAGAAAGCTGAATTGCAGGCAGAAGCAGTAGCTATAGGAAATATTTATTTGGCGGACCGTGACAACTCGGTTTTCCCTTTTTGATGTATTTTTTTTATAGTAGTAGTAACTAAGCATTCCCAAACCACTGCATCATTTAAAAAAAAAGATTTAGTTTCTACAGGTTTTGTAGAAGTGTGGCCCCATTGGGCATGTAGCCTTAACCGTGCACTGCCACTTTAAGAACTGGATGTGATTGTAAATGCAGCTCACTAAGCTCTAGGTTGCACAGCAGTTTCTGAATATGTGCAACTCATTACAGAAAATGTTATTTCTGTGTGGCTTAGGTCACCTCTGTTACTGCTCGACTCCTGGCGTCTTTGGTACTGGTTGTGTCTGTTCAGCCCTTTATTCTCCTGGATTTACTGTTACCATTGCTGTAGAGCTCTTGCCAAATGGAAGAACCAACTAACCACACAACCGAAGTGTGTGGCGCATGGGCATGCATTTCAACAAGCTGTTGAAGCACTTTTCTTGACCTTTGTCTGAAGGGAGATTCCGTTTTAATATTATTATTTTGGATTCAATTTTGAACCGAATATTATAGATTTGTGACACGCCCTTTAAGGCCTTTTTGGTTGTAGACTTCGCACACAAAAGCCCCACACACAACTGTCAACGATACAGGTTATTGTGAGTCAGCTGACATTCCTGGAATGGTTCTTTTATTGTCTATTGCCTCTAAGTGGTTTCTGAGTTGTTGTAACCCAACTTATTGTAAGAGCTGTTCTTGGTACGCTACTGTAAATTAAATGTGAAACGTGTTTAAATGGAAAAGGGATCGGTTTCCAAAAGTTTCAATATTGCATCTCATACTTCCACGCGTTAGGAACAATTGTGGGCAGTGTAAAGGAGTTCTGGACTTGTAGTGTTTGTCAGTATGGTTATCCAACATGTTTATATGCCACTTCTGAGGTGTGTCGTAACAGTGGCTACTGCTGACAGAAGCTCAACCTTCTCATGCTCATTACTTCGCACTCTCTCTGGGAGGTATCCAAGGAAAATGTGACTTCACCTTCTCAGCAAAGGCTTGATGAGCACTGCTTGCCTATGGATTTTGAGTGTCAGCTTTTCCAGTATGTGAGCGTATTATCCCCTCTCCCCGTCTAACTCCATAATATCACCGGTCCCACAGAGGTGTGATGGGTCGCTGTGGGACCGGTTCGCTGTGCTCTCACTAATATTTTAGTAAAATGTTTTTCTCCTTTAATCTTACAACAGTCACAGTTTCCCCCCCTCTTCCTCTCCAGGGTTTGGGACGTGACCTCGGGTGAGGTGTTGAACACTCTGATTCACCACAACGAGGCCGTGCTCCACCTGCGTTTCTGTAACGGTCTGATGGTGACGTGTTCCAAAGACCGCTCCATCGCTGTGTGGGACATGGCCTCGCCCACCGACATCAGCCTTCGCCGGGTCCTGGTGGGGCACCGCGCCGCCGTCAACGTTGTCGACTTCGACGACAAATACATTGTGTCCGCGTCGGGCGACCGCACCATCAAGGTGAGCAGTGCGCGCGAAGGTGGGGGCAGGCAGAGGGGGTGGCGTGGGAGGCGGGGGGTTAGGTAGTGTGGGGGCGGGCACGGGGTTTGGGGACTGTGGTGGGTTGGGTAGTGTGGGGGGCGGGCACGGGGTTTGGGGACTGTGGTGGGTTGGGTAGTGTGGGGGGCGGGCACGGGGTTTGGGGACTGTGGTGGGTGTCAGAGTTGCTTTGTGGTCATGGAGGGACATTGTATTTGTCTCTGCCGTCCCCTGCAGGTGTGGAGCACCAGTACGTGTGAGTTTGTGCGCACGCTGAACGGGCATAAGAGAGGCATCGCCTGCCTGCAGTACAGAGACCGGCTGGTGGTCAGCGGCTCCTCAGACAATACCATACGGTAGGAGGTGTGTGTGTCCGTGTCCCTGTGTGTGTCCGTGTGTGCGTTTGTCCGTGTTTGTGTGTGTGTGTTAATCTATTGTTTTTCTCCAGGTTATGGGATATTGAATGTGGAGCATGTTTGCGAGTGTTGGAGGGTCATGAGGAGCTGGTCCGCTGCATTCGCTTCGACAACAAAAGGATTGTCAGTGGAGCTTATGATGGGTGAGACGCGCGCACGCACGCACAATCGTATATGTTCTTTAAAATTCAGGGCAAACAATTTACACTAAGGAAAAATAGAAACACCACATATAACAATTTCATAGTCCTGGCAGAATTGCACCTCTTATAAGGAACTCAGTCGAATGAAATATTTGTTCATAGTCTATGGATAGAGGCCATGAAAGAACTGGGACATTTTCAGCCTCAGGAATGGTGAACAGGCCCCTGTGACCTGGGGCCGTTCGTTGTCCTGCTGAGACATGAAGCCATGGAGGTGGATGAATGCCACATCATTTGGCCTTGGGATCTCCATTGTGCTTAAGTTCTTCATTTGTCTAAACCCTCCAGTGTTATCTGCTGTCTGGGTATCTGCTCTCAGACGAACCAGCAGTTAAAGAAGCCAAATTCTCTGTTGGTTGTGCCTTATGGTGGAGAAGTGAACATTCAATTCTTAGGCAACAGCTCTGGGGGACATTCCTGCTGTCAGCATGCCAATTGTACACTCCCTTAAAATATGAGACAGTGGCTCATATTTACAGTGGCTTGCTATTGTCGGCAGCACAGGATGCGTACAGTGTGTATAACAGTCATGCTGTTTAATCAGCTGGTTGAAATGCCCCACCTGTCAGATGGTGGATTATCTTAGAAAAAGGCAAATGATCACTAACAGGGATTGAAACGAATGTGTGCCCCAAATGTGAGTGGGTTAAGCCTTTTTGTGCATTTGAAAATGGGTTGGATCGTTTACTTCAGCTCCTGGAAAATGGGACAAACACTAGATGTTACATGCCAAGAAGAATTGGCTAATCGCCTAAATTCTGACCTAAATCTACACCCATAATTCCAAACATTAATTCTGACCTTAATCCCAAGCCTACAAAATCGTACTGTTCCTTTTGATAGATGTTCAAGTGTTTACAGCAGCGAGTTCAAGAGTTTACTATCAGCGAGGACGCACTTTTTAATACCATTTTAAAAAACAATTTTACTTAACCTTTATGCTTAACCCTGAACTTAACCCCATGATGAAGCTTCTTGTTGAAATGAGGAGCAGCCAAAATAAAGATTTAGGTGTGGGACCAAATGTCCTCATACTCACACACTGTGCTCACCATGCTTCCTCTGTCTGAAGTAAGATAAAGGTGTGGGACCTCCAGGCTGCCCTTGACCCCCGAGCCCCAGCCAGCACCTTGTGCCTCCGCACACTGGTGGTGAGTTTCTCCCTCATCTTTCTCTGTGTCTCTGTCTCTGTCTCTCCATCAAGGTTTTAATGTGTGTCCTGGTGACGTGTTTTTTTTGCAGGAGCATTCAGGACGTGTGTTCCGGCTGCAGTTTGACGAGTTCCAGATTATCAGCAGTTCCCATGATGACACTATCCTCATCTGGGACTTCCTGAACGTGTCAACCAATGGACAGTCAGAGGGCCGGTCCCCCTCACGCACCTACACCTACATCTCCAGATAGCAGGTGAAACCCGTAGGTTTTACCAGGAAAGTGAGTACTGGCAATTTAGTACCATTCAGATATATTTTTGTTACTTGATCTAATCTGAACACCAAGTCAGATAAATCTTCTTGTGAATGTGGAGCCTGGCCAAATGTACTCACTCTGCGTGTTTTTCCTTGTTTACTATTATAGGACTCTGATAGTAAAACAAGAACGCGTGCACACACATTGGCTGAAACTCTGGATTTTAGTTGCTGATCTCTCTCTCCTTCAGGTGGCGCCATCTGCTGCAGCGAGTCCAGGCGGAGCGGAGATCTGATTGGCTGACGGAGTCTGTGTTACAGAAAGGAGCTCTACTGGTCCTTTTGTTCTTCCTCATCCCTCTGTCCATACCCCGTTCTGACAAGGACTGAACTCCACCACCACACCCCGGAAAAACACACCGCTACTCTTTCCACTGTAAAACACTCATCCGCAATCATATTCTGCCACTAACTTAAGGTCTTCTATCTACACTAACTCGCCACAGTAAACCTGAGCCTGCTTATCCTTAGCAAACCACTTACTCTAACAAGGCTTAACTTCTTCAGTTCACCTCACCCCCGACACACCTTACCTGGCTAGTCTCTCTCTCTCTCTCTCTCTCTCTCTCTCTCT